>LQRL01141889.1:408-27610 GCA_001703475.1 Hydroides elegans
TTCATGCTAATTCGTCATTTCGCCGCTTCATCGTAAATCGCATCGTGCTTGCATCATCGTTCATATCCATTATACATCATCGCCGCTACATCGCCTTTCGCATCACGCTCTCATCATAGCTCATTTATATATATATATCATGCTACATGAACATATCGCCGCTCTAACGCTATTCACTTCGCGCTCGCTATACGCGGATCTCAGGCGAGATCCCGACCTGCTTCGCTGGCTGTGCAGCTCAATCATGGTACACCTTTCTCAGAAAGGATTGCGCCCGACCCTGCATAAACGGCTTCCGCTGCTATCGCCCCCAGCGCGGGGCGCGCTTATTATCATTATTTTAATTCTATGTTGGACTTTTTTCCATGTTGCATCTAATTATCACAGCTTCAATGTTAATAAGTTTGCCTTTCTATATTTCCTATTTTATCCATGCTAACGCTTTTTATACTACACCTACTTGTCTGATTTGAGGATATTTTGGTATTTTTAGTAGTTAAAATCACGTTTATTTATGCTACATGCGCTCTATTAATTGTTTTACTAAGCACCAAATTCATGCGCACTTATTATGCTATATCATAATTGCAAATAAATAAAGAATGTTCCCAAATCAGATAAGACATTTTATTTGTGTTTATAGTTGTTGTATCTCATCTTTATCATTATAATGTTTCATTAATGTATAATACACATATCAAGTTAAAACTACAGAGGACACCGTCAAAAATATGAGACATAACGTTTAATCCATCACAAGTGCATTTGTGCAGAGATATGTTTTATTGAATAAGCACAAGATATTCAACAACGCATTTCCGTTATATATATTCCTAGAAAGGGAGCAGGACAACTCACCCAAAAACCAACTCACCCACTACAAATGGTAAACTCACCCTGGTAAACTCACCCAAGTTTTTTGGACGATTCACCCAAATGTTTTGACAACTTACTCAAATTCTTTTATGCATAAAATACTTAAGGGTCCCAATTTTACTATTAAGTGGGTATGATATATACATAAAAAACAAAAATAGCAATATAAAACCATTTAAAATCCGAAATGGAAATTTAATGATTGTTTTATTGGTTTTCTTCTATTATTAAATAAACTCTGATTGGAAATTAATTTTGAGGCGTATCTGATACATTATTATATGTTTTTGATTTATGCTGTGAGATTGTGGTTGCAATTGGTATTGAATGAACTACATACGCGAGGGGATACATTTAATCCCCGATCGCTCATAGATTCGCGATGATCCCAGGATGCAGGTCACGCATGGTGCAGTTACTATTGTTCAGTTCAAATAAACATTTGTGCTCAGGGAACATCAATGTGGAGTGATCCTCGTATTGAAAACATGTACTCCGTTAATAAGTATAAACAACACAATGGAGAACAATTTAAAACATCAAAATACACCGTTTTCTACTCTATAACAACATAAATACAATGTCAGTTGTATAATTAAAGAAGAAAAATGGTTTCAAAAGAAATCTAGAAATTAAAAAAAACTTGGGTGAGTTGACCAAAAAGCTAAGGAAGAGAGATTTCGTTTGTTATACACCTGTATTATATGCAAGTGTTTGTTTCAAATCCTTTGATAAACATTAGATATATAAAAAATATGTAAAATTTTGAAGCCCATGCCTTATGGCAAATGCTTTAATATATTTTACATATGCCAATATATTCTTTATATGATCTATTCATAATGTGTCATCTACTCATAATTCGTTTATATAACTCAACGCATTTGTATATAAGGCGTATTGTCTTTGTTTATCGGAAAATATCAGCATACTTTTATGGGTGTTGTTTTATGAATCGGCGATACTATGTTGTACAAATTCACATTACACGGCATAGCAACATGATTATGAAAAGCAATCGTATGCATATATAGTGAGGAAAGATCCTAGTTCATATTTAGCTCAACATATCATAATTAGTGTGCTAAGACTTTCTGAGTGCATGCAAAACCGCTAGCAAAGCCATAATATGATACACATCGACATCAAAACAAATTCAATGATTGATCAGGCCAATTAAACTATGCACTGAAACAAAATATAGTAATTAATTGAAATATTTGAATTTCAAATAGAAATCCATATAATAACCGACAAAATTCTTTTTTTTCTTATGAATTTATTTGCAAACTTTGGTTAGCTTTATTCTATATGTTTTCACATGAATGTGCCTGTTCCTTGACACTCCTTCTAGACTATTAAATAAGTAAACGTTTTAGATAAAACAATATATGGGAAATACTGCAGATTTTAACACATTAATCTGATGAAAGAGAACATTTTATTTTCTGCCGAACATCTTCCGTTTCTATGCACTGCCAAATTGAGGAAAGTAGACTCGTTTTAATATATTATCGGTGTTTCTTGCAGCATAAAAATAAGCAGCTTTGGAATATTTATATTTATTTTGTTTTATAGTTTTAAGCGTTAATCATTATTCTTAGTTTTAAGCGTTAATCATTATTCTTACATTGAATGAGTAACATTGAAGATTGTTCTCAGCTCAATCGCGCATTTATACCATTTGGTGTATAAATTATAATATACAGAGTAATTTTGCAACGCTGCACTTTGAATGCTATGCTTGTTTCATTGTGGTCAACGTAAAATATTAGTAACTATACATAATAACTTTATGATGTTGTTTTTTGGTTGTGCATTATATGTTTGATATCGCCCGATATGTGCTTGTGTGAACGATAATATCTCTTATCTATAACATACATTTATGACAGATTGGCAGAGAAATCCATTCAAAATTGTGTAAAATGATTTGCATAACGATTAGAGTTTCATACTTGGCGTTGTATTGATACCAGTATATAATTTCCTCCTAAATGCTTTACAGATTAAATGCTAAATAGCATATGAATCACATATTGAATATAACACAACGTCTAATGATGCATGGTTCTCAGAGTTTATTTGTTCTAAACATGAACATTTATTGCTAATATACATTACATTGAAAATAATAATAAATCGAGACAGTTAGGTAGTGAAATTTCTGCAATGACCAGTTCCATCTGAAATTGTAATAAAATTCGGAAAGCAAAGTATATCACCGATAATAAATATATCACAACACTATTGGTTTGTCGGCCTCTCTTTACGTTTATATTTATCTTTAATCAAAATTTCTCATAGTTAAACATGTACACATCTTAAATTCCTAGATAACGCAAGCATACTGATAGTTTCTAATGTTTACAATCATTTTCTTGTATAGACTATAGTTTTACAATTTACCTCTATGAAGCCATGAAAGCTGCACAATTGTCTTTTAAGTAGGTTTATGCACACATAGTCATAGTGACGTCCTTCATCTTGAGCACTTCATCAGTAGCAAAAGCGGGATCTCGGCAAATGCGTACTGAGGTGACCTCTTTGGGCGGTTGGGGTTTGTCGTCCCTCAGAACCCAGCATGTGCTGTCGAATTGGTCTTCGGCATCGACAATTTCCTGAAAAATTAGTTTAAAGATAATAAAGATATTTTTTTTTCAAGATGGCGATTGGGGTTTATCGTTCCTAAGAACCCAGCATGTGTGGGCGAATTCGTTTTCGGCGTTGACAATTTCCTGAGAAAAAAGGTTAACAGATAATATTTAAAGGTGACGTTGTTTGCTTATAGGAATCTTATTAATCCGCCCTATTTGAAAATGATCTATAAGTTTCGAGGGGATATGACAAAAGTTGCAAGCTGGACCTGAGATGTTTACACAAGAGCGCGAAGGTTTATCAAACATATTCAAGAGCTTCAAAACATCTTACAATCGCGTAAAGAAATTTAAATAGGGTCAATATGCTAAATAGCGTTAGCGTTCTTTATCTTTCACGAGAATAAAAGAACCATCGAACATAAACCTAATCATACAAGGTTTTTCTTGCTGTTCATGATTAATGAAACCCCTTGTATTATGTATATGCTTATGCATATATTAATATCATATCGTAAAAAATAAATACAGATAGAAACTTCTTTTATTTTATGTATAAACGCATATAAATGAGATATACTGTTCAAGTCAAACAGTATCAGCCAGTTGTTTTTATTTGAATTTTGTTGAAATTAAGATAGACTTATGAGACACTTATTAAAGGCTTTATATATATATGACTCAAACTGATTGACAAACGAAAATATACTTACAACAGTGGCTTTAGATGGAAAATGTGACTCGCCACCTTTGAAGTAAACCATCTTAATTTTCGTTGCGTGCTTTACACTCGCACAAACCCTCGCCAACGTCGAATCTACATTCGATACAAATTGAAAACAAAACTTAATCGTTCCATAGGATTTATAAGCATTATGTTTGAGATAATTGGTTCGTTTTTCCTTATTCTAGATTGGTCTTTTCATGTAGCCAAATTGTTTATACGTGTTTAATATTTCTCTTAATGAACACATGAAATTCAACATTGAGTGACGTATTTTTTACAGTCCATTTGGGCACATATATTGGCATTTTGCTAACATGTAGACAAATTTGATATTTGATATTATAATTTCTAAATAATCAGTGCTTAAATGCTGTATAAGTTTTATCAGAATAACACCAAGCCATCTTACGCTAAATGACAAGGCACGTATTTCCCTCTAGTTCAATACCACCGGCACCTTCGACACGCTTTGTGGGATCTTCAATGACGCCATTTGCATTGGTTACCTGTGTACAGTTTACATTGAAATTATCCAAAAGATTCATTGTTTTAAATCTCATCTATTTGATTGCATGCATATGATAAATTATTCTTTAAATGTATATTAAGATATACATTATTTATGTAAATATAAAGATATATAGATTGTATTCATATAAAATATACTCAAAATAATCGCTACTTTATTAAATTAAGAAACAAATAATTAAGAACCTTAAATGATTTGTGTGTTTTGAACCGAATTATTTATTGTAACTACTCTATCCAAAAATGGTTCACTCAATGTGATGCACCTTTCGGATGATAATACATGCGTACAATTCTTTACTTTTAATTTCTCGTTTGTACATCACACCTATAAAGAGCTTTAACTACTTGACATATAGTGTAAAAAATCTGCTTGATAAATTCATGGTGTGATTGAAACTCGCCTCCAAATAATTGATAAGTAGATATTAATATGAATATCAATGCAAATACTATGCCAATACATACAAGATAAAAGCCGGGCTCTCCGACTGTGTCCTTAACATTGCCAATTTCTAAAAGCTGCTTTACTTGATCCTGCTCGCAGTTGTATGCATGGCTGAAAGCTGACAATATATTGTTAAATATAAAGTTGTAAATATAATGTCATTTTATCAATTTATTTGTATTTAAGGCAGAAGGCTGAAAATATGTTATTAGATGTTATTAGATATTTTTATGATCAATTTAAAACTGATTTAAGAAATAATGTGAAATAATGCATTCATTTGCTTAACAACAATGTATGAATCAAAACGTTTGTTTTTGCAAAAGACATTATGAGCAGTTATCATAAAATTTTAGTCTAGTCTCGGAAATGAACAAAAATAACATTTTATTTTGTTATAATGACATAATATCATTTCGGGTTGTCAAGAGCAAAAACACACAATATAATTCCTCAAATATTCCCAAAAGCCTCATATGTAAATTTTATTTCACTGTATCAGTTTACACAACAAACAAGTTGTATGTGATTCATATGAAAATATATTTTCATTTCAAATATATCTTTTAAGTAGAAAAACTAACAGTTGACTTACCAACGAGACCAAAGAGAGCGATTACTGTCACAAATTGCATCTTGATATTGTGTTGATCTTAAACGATGAGTTAATCGTAAATCGGGACTTTTCGTAAGTTGATGTGATTCTACAGCTTAATCGTCGCCCCTTATTTATATACACTGATTTTGCCGACGTGGAACGAATAATTGGACATTAATTACTACAAAGACAATTGGCTTCGTTTGATTCTATGTCGATATTAATACAAACATAGTGATAATATGTGGTCAAGTTACAACACTTCTAATAGCATTTGCAATGTTTTCATATATTTATTAATGTTGTCAAAAGCCTACTTAATTTATTGTATTTTCCTTTGTATTATTGGCTATCCATTAGCGGTCAAAAGAAGCATTGATATCTAAATGTACATTAAATCACTATGATATATTTTATTCGATGACCATTCAGCATTGTGTTTACAATTAATAGCTGTTTTAATAAAAAACACTTTACATAATTTACTGGCGATATTTCTACGGACAGAAAGGCAATAACCGGTCAAGTCACAATAAGAATAATATTTGCAACATGTGTTAAGATTAATGTTTGTGGTCAAAAGCACTTTTTTTATCAAAAAAGTGTTTCTTTGAAATATCAGCTATAAGTGTACGGTAAACAAAAGACATTGATACGCAAATGTTTATAAAATCTGTGATGATTTTGCCTGATGACCATCGAGAACATTGTCTATTATTAATAGTTGTTTTCCCCGCACTAGCTAGAAAAAATACAATGCTGTTGTTACATTAATTATTTGGTGTGTGTTTAATGAAGCTGTTTAATGGCAGCTTTTATCCGAAAGGTTTAACACTTATGTGGATACTATATTAAATTATAGTGGTATGGTATTAATGAAACAGTTAATTAACTCTTGATTTAATAGTTGTAAGCAGTTTATCTGACAGAAGTGTATTAAACTAGAATGATGCATAAAAACAAAACAAATGCATTTTTTGTTTTGGTTTTGATAATAAAAAAAGGCATACTTAGAAATTATCATCTTATTTCAATATCAAACCTATAAGAAATATTTGTCTTAGCTTTCATTGAATCATCTTCTTAAGTAATAAACATAGCCAATTTATGAATTTGTTAACTGACTGATTAGTTTTATATTTCTTCTGATTATGCTTTATATGTCTTCTGAAAAATTCAGTGGATGTCTTATTAAGATTAAACAGATCTTACCAATGACATTATACCAGTGCCACACATTTTGCCATAACAATACACCAATGCAAAAATAAGAAAGCCTCGAGTTTCACTTATAAAAAAAGCCCTTATTAGCGGATTTTTATAGTAATTATCTTTTAAAAAGACATACATCACAAGACAATAAACCTGTTTGTAGTAATTGGAATTTATGGTAGGAATCTTATTTTACATTATTAATTTTACATTATTGATTATCAATTGGTATTCTCATACTGACAAAAACCGTTCTGATAAAAGTATGCCCTTTTAAATTCTCAAATTGCAATCGCTGATAATTTTGATTCATTTTCAATTTTGTAATAAGTACTTTTGTTTTTGTTTAAGTTTCAATTACAAGGCATGTTTAATTGAATGCATAAAAGTCGTTTGAGTGGTTTGTTCTATTGTAAATATTGATAAATGATGTGCGAGTGGTGCTATAAATTTGCAATTTTAGTTTATAGACATTTTAAACAAGACACGTATACAATCATTTATATATTAACCTTTCTACTGTTTGTTATTATTTCAAAAGTTTATGTATAAGTTTATGAATTCTTACATTTAAAACCATCGGAAATTTTAATCAAAAATTATTTTGTCAGTTTTGCAAAACAATGCACAAGCTTATTGTCATGAATCATTGGGAAAGTTGATAAAGAAATGGGTGAGATGCCATGATGATGACCAAAGTTCATATTTCCTATCAACAATCTATAGCATTATATTCTTTCAACTCCTAAATGCAATTCTTTCGTTCAGTATTTTTTGACGCAAGGTCACCTATGTGATTTTTTAAAGAGATAATACCAAAATACAAACTTGATATTGAACTCTTTGAGGTAGAGATTGTCACCAAACGATGCAAACAATCTTTATATACCATATAGCATATAAATCAATTAGCATTTGGTTATAAAGCCATTGTTTGTCACGGAAAACATATATCTCTTCGATTCTTAACCAAAAACATTGGAAAGCAAGTTTTCTTACACATGATTTATTTGACCAATAAAAGTGATATTGGCTCAACATGTAATTATATGTTTGGTATACAGTCAAATGTGATTCTGCAAAATATTTCCCTAATGGTTTGAAAGGAAGTAATATTGTAAAGTATTTAGAAAAGATCATTGTTGTAACCGAATTAAGAGAGATTCTTCAGTGTTATTCATTTTTGCCCCTCCTTATGAAGTCATAATTATTATTGTTTTATATTATTTTAATATATTTTGAGGATAGCACCCATGATTACGAATTTTACCAATTCTAGCAATAAAAGCTATAACAATGAAATAATATATGAGTATTATACAAAAATGACTCAAATTGCCAATGTTAACCATTGTTTTACCATTAATAGCTGTTTTATCAATAGTTTTGGAGCGTTACTGCAAAACATGAGACTTCATGTGATTAACGGGTGATATTTCTACGGGTAGAAAGGCAATAACCGGTCAAGACACAATAAGGAAAATATTTGCAACATGTGCAAAGATTAATGTTTGTGGTCAAAGCATATTTATATTATTTATTTATTGTTATCAAATAATGTGTTTCTTTGTAATGTCGGCTATTAGTGTATGGTCAACAAGATATATTGATACTCAAATGTTTATTAAATAATAATGTGATGATTTTGCCTCATGACCATCGAGAATTGTGTCTACTATTAATAGTTGTTTTCCCCGCACTAGAAAAAATACAATGCTATTGTCACATTAATTGATTTGGTTTGTGTTTAATGAAGCTTTTTAATGGCAGATTATATCCTATCACACAGTCAACAGCTTATGCGGGTATCATATTAATTTTTAATGATATGGTCTTAATGAAACTGTTATTTACACTTTTTGCTTTAATATTGAACACCATTTTGCATAATAGTTATGGAATACTTTTGAAGACAAAACCTATGTTTTTTGGTTGAATCCTAAAATCGGTTGATACCGAAATGTCTGGTTTCAACAAATCTCTTTTTCGTTGAAATCAAATGTATTTCTGTTAAGACCAAATACGCTTACAGCTTAAATCATACATTTATTTAATATTTTATTTCTCCTGTGTAATAAATTATTATACATATAATATTATTCTACAAGTAAATACATCTATTTTGCTATTTATTGTGTTGGAAATATATAAGGTAGAACATGGTTGAGACAGAATTCAGTTTAGAATCAACATGATTTTTTTCAGGGCCGTGGAAATATGTAACTGTTTTCTTTAACAATTATTGATAAAAGAAACCCCAAAGCTTCTATAAGGCGTTCATGCCAACACAATATATTATAAACACATGTTGACATAAGGATAGTTATTTTTCTGAGTCGGGGTGTTATAATACATCAAAACTAAACTTTAAAATAGTGATAACAATCAACCCCTTCCACTATTTCATATTGTGTAAAATACTCAATTACCATGGATACAATCACATGAAAGTTGGTTTTCATGGACCTATCCCGGTTAGACTTTATGACATCGTAGGAAGGGGCTCAATTAAAACAAACAAAAAAAACCCCACAAATTAACACCATGAATACAACAAATTTTTAAGGTATGATTGGTTTATAAGATATGCAAGCAAAATATCGATCCTATGACACATATAAATATTATGTGATTATTCGAAATTCAAAGTTATGACGTGCCTTCATAAAACGGAAGCAAAACGAAAACGAATTTTGTTGAAACCAAATATTTGGTATCAGTAGATTAGTTTATGCAAACACCAAATAGGGGTTATGTCAACTAAAGTATTCCATAGATATATGTGTATTTAATTTTAACAATGCGTAAAACAACAAAATGACATATCATGATATTACATGTCAATTGTTATCAAATTTTGATGTGAAACTTATTGGAAATATTTGTTTTAGCTTTCATGGACATATCCATAAAACATTCATTTAGATCACTTAATAAGACATACAGGTTCAAAGAGTTTTTAACGTTGAACATATACCAGTATAACACATTTTATCGAAAAAGACAATAAGTAACATAACTTTTTGTTTAACTTAAGAATGAAAGTCCGATGTTATCGGGATTAATAGCGATTATCTTTCAAACGCCATAAGGCACCAGCTTATAAAAAACTGTTTTTAGTAGTTTGAATAGTAAAAATATGCCGTTTGTTTGCAGTTTACAAAATAGTTGATTCATTTGCGTGGGTAAATATAAAGAAATCCATTTTGCACGATACTCTATTCATTCATTATCATAATATAAATCAATGATAACAAAAAACAACATTTTAATTTTGTTGTAATTTCCATAACGAGAACTATTTTGAATTTATTGCAGCAAAAACACAAGCCATACAAATTTAATTTCAGTAAAATGACTAATCTCTATGTTATAATGTCTATATATATTTCTACTTTTTTATCTTTTAATAGATAACTCTTAAGTCGTTTTAACCAATTGTCTTGTTTTGCTTTAACATATCTTGGGTGTTAAAAATGTTGAATCGTTTGATCATGTGAAAAGATAATGAGAGATAATGTTCGAGTTGTGCGATAATTTTGAAAATATAGTTTATATTTGTTTTAAACCAGATACTTATACAATTATTTAGATATTTACCGTTCTACGTGTTATTACTATTGCAAATTGTATATGTTGATTTATGAATTCTTATAGTTTAAACCATCGGTGTTTTTTAATCACAAATATTTTTGTCAGTTTTGAAAACAATGCACAAGCGTGTTGTCATAAATCATTTGGAAAGTTGATAAAGAAATAGGTGAGTTGCCATGATGATGACCTATTTCCTATTTCTCATCAACAATCTATAGCAATATATTCTTTCATAAAGCTCCTAAATGCAATTCTTTCGTTCAGTATTTTTTTAGACGGAAGGTCACCTATGTGATTTTTATCAAGAGGTAATACCAAAATACCAACTTGATATTAAACTCTATGAGGTAGAGATCGTCATCGAACGATGCAAAGCAGAGCGTTTTCCCATATAATTTATAAAGCAAAGAGTCATTGACCATATATCAATACACATAGGACAAACATGGCTCAAAATATATTTACATTTTTGAAATACAGTCAAATGTGATTCTGCAAATATTTCCTTAATAGTTTGAAAGGAGGTAATATTGTAATGATTTAGAAAATATTGCTCGTTGTGACCGAATTAAGAAAGATTCTTCAGTGTTATTCATTCTCGCCCCTCCTAATGAAGTCATAATTATTATTGATTTATATGCTTTATAGAAATCTTGAAGATAATACCTATGATTACGAATTTAATCACTTATAATAATAGCTATAACAGTGAAAGAATATAATAAATAATATAAAAAAATGAATTATTTTTTTTTGTCAATACAAACATTGTGTTCAACTCTGCCTTTGCGTTTAGAACAACGAAACGTATTGAATCTAGTTTCATCTAATGACAGTTGTTTAACAACTGAATTCCGTTGTTTGAATTAGCGCTTCATGTTCATGCTTATTATATTTCTTGCAATAACTCTTACTAGTTCATAGCTAAACAGTTTTCTGACCGATTATAATTTTCAAAATTATGATATAAATATATATTTCGATAATACGTAATAATGAGCGGTAGCTGTGATTACAAATTTGATGCTAGTCGACATGTTTTATGCTGAATGAGGTGATTTTACCTATCCTCTGTTTAAAACTTTGCTTGAGAGTTGGAACAAGTTTAGTTTACCTCAGAATAATGTGTTCAAAATATAAAACTGTATTTCTTGCTTACATCACTAAGTCTATTTAGTTCTAAGATGACTTTGCTTTTTAGCAAAAATATGTATCTTTTTAAGTTCCAATCGATGGATAATTTTGTGTCCTTATAGATAGTCCTTATATTTGTTTTGTTCATTCATTGTATCAACACACCTTTCAATGTTTACATAATGTTTATTTACTCAGTCATTTTATTGTTGTGAACGTGTTGGCGTTTAAAATATGTTTCAGAAGGACGATTTAAAGAGACATTTTTGCATTTTCACACGTACACACATGTATAATATAAGAGTAATGTATAATAAAAGAGTATTTTTGTAACCTGAATATTTAGCTACAAAGCGACACTCAACTAAAAATCGATAACATATATTGAATTCAATTTGAATCCGTTTTATGTGCTTGTAAGATTAAACAAAACCGATGTATGTTAGGTGTTTTACTATTATTTTGAACACAATATCTTGATTGATAAAACCGCATTACCACATACAAACTTATTGAATCCATCACAACTTATGTACATTAAGGGTATAATTATGATTGTTTATTTTAAATTGATTAAAGGCATGGCGATGTATAAAATATCAGCATGTGCGTTAATAAAAGACAATCAAAGTACATCTATTCCAGCTCAAAACAGCTTAAAGATTATAAATACTTCAGTATTTATAAAAACAACACACAAATCTTATCAATAATAACAAAATCACTAAAATTTAGCTTGACTTTATTTGATTTTACATATATGTTGAATATATTTCGAAAATATGAAAGTCGAAAACAATCAAAATAGTTGTCTGCAAATCATCGGATTGGCCATTTCAATCTGAAAATAAGAATATTTTAGTTAAAGTCATGCGAAAGTATTTTTTAAGTATCATATCATGCCTTCACATCATTGTTATTGTTGTGCAAAAGAAATAATGATAAACATATACATGCAGAAATAAAGGTTTAAGACAGAATGCAATTAATCATAACTACTATTCATTAGAACACGTCAACAAAATGAAATTCAAATCAAGAGCGGACTGTATAACTGTATAACTATGGATTACATTTGTTATCGCTGTAAGACCTTCTACATGTGTGTAAGCGTACAAATTTTCATATTATTGATGTGTGAATGCAAATAAATCAAGTACCTTTTGTGATAAAAACGGCACCATATGGTTCTCAAATTAGATTTATGACGGCGCACACATGGTCATAGTGACGTCTTTCATTTTCAAGACTTCATTAGTGGCGAAAGGAGGATCTCGGCAAATGCGCACCTGTGTTAAGTCAAAATATCATGTTTGCATGCAATGGAAAAAAATACTATACTGTGAAATTATAAACGGCATATCATGATACACAGTGTTAATTTCATGCCCAAAGACATGCACTTTTCTTCGCTTTTGTAACCATTTGTCTATAGGTTAGTTAAATTTGAAACTTTGTTTTTAATATCATTTCATGCATGCATGGATTAAATTTGGAACTTCTCATACAAAACTGTCACGTGTTGTATTATAATAAATGTAATAAGCATGCAGATTTAAGGCAAATACAATATAATAAATAGTTGTATAAAATACAAATTAAATGTATAATATTGATTAAAAATGAGCATGCGCACCTGGCTGACTTTCTTTGGTGGCTTGGTTTTGTCATTTCTAAGCACCCAGCATGTACGGTCGAATTCATCAACAGCATCAACTTGTTCCTATTAAATATGTTAAAAATGAAGAAATATGAATTATACACATAGATGACTGCTTTCTATCAATTATGTTTGAAATGAATACAATTAAAGATGACCTCTCTTTCTCTTCCCCTCTCTCTATGTTGTCTAAGATTAAGTGCGTTGTGCGCTACCATTCCTAAATTATGCATATATCAAACATATACATATGCTTTTTTTTGAAATGTGAAATAATATTTTTTGGTCATGAGCATCAATCATATCAATGTAACCTATTGATTACAAATGACCATACACACATTATAACACCGATGCAGATATAACCGAAACATTATAACTATTATTAAAGAGAAAACATACTTACGACAAACACATTAGAAGGATCATGGGTCTCGCCCCCTTTGATGTATACCATATTTATTTTCGTGGCATGCTTCACACTGGCACAGACCCTCACTAACGTGGAATCAACATTCGCTACAAAACAAAAAAACGTTTACATTTTTTTTTCAGATCCTAAGTCCGTATAGTTATGTTTAGTTATCCTTGCGTTCTAGACCCACAACATTTAATACTAACTGATTTAATTTGCTATTCATTCATCTGGTTTGATATCGACGATAACATATTGGCATTTTGATCAAATGTAGATGACTATGATATGACGAGGTTAGGTTTCATACACATATATTAGAAAAGTGTGAATTTTAATAAACTATAGATGAATATGATATAATGAATTCATGTTTCATGCACATATATTAGAACAGTTAGCATATGTTTGTAAGAATACATCAAAAATAACCTACGCTTAATTGAGAGACACGTATCACCCTCTAGTTCGATACCGCCAGCACCTTCAACGCACTTTGTGGGCTCTTCGATACTGCCACTCCAACCTCCAACCTTTTTGTTATCATTGTAAGAATAGCGTTTCACTTTATGTCACATTATATAACACAATTATTTGGTAAAACTTTGAAAGGATAAAGTTTACATCTTGTGTTTTTCATATTTAAAATATTTATATAGGTTACAAGTTTAGCTTTTGGATAAAATCATTTGTTATTTAACCGCCAAAGGAGGGCGAAGATCTCATTTTTATTTTGAAAAATAAGCATGTTTAATGCGATAAAAAACAAAAATAGCGAAGTAAATGGCACATATGAAAATGCGAATAATATCGTTGGTTATAGTTCAAGACCTTAATATTTCTCGTGCATTTTACTTTCTTTATTACAGCAAATATACACCCATTCTACCATCTAAAACTATTTACAAAAACAAGATAATGCAAAAAAGCAGAAAATTATAGTGTTGGAAGGAACATTTTGCTTATAGTATATGTTCAGCAATGCATTATTAATAAACACTTTACTACCACCATTGACAGTCTTCATAATTTTCATCAAATATTGTTCTTTTAAGAGTTTTAATTAATAAAGCTGCATATATCAACTCATAACATTTTTTAAAAGGAAAGGATATTTCTTGTCTGGACATGTATTTTCCTTTATATAACATATAAAGCTTTCAAGAAAATATCTGATTTGAATGAAATTATGGTGATTTGAGAAAAAAACATTTATTCGATACAATATTTCTAGTTTAGTCCATATAATAAGTGTTTATTTGATTTGCATTGTGAAACAATCGACCGAAATTGAAACCTGATGGATATTATAAATGTCGAAGCAATGGGACAAGTTTTAAGAACTGAAACCGCTGTTGCTTAAACTTGAACAAAATCTACACGCACAAAACACCTTGAAAATATAAATTATAAATGTTATGTCACTTTGGAACTTTGGAGCGTATGTCGCGTTTGTTAAGTGTGTTTTTATAACAGAACATATACCGCTCTGTCGTAGTAAAGCGACTATGAAATTGCATACATGCTTTTAGCTGAAATCAAAAACTTGTGCTTGAATCTATATGAATCATGAAACAACAAATTCATTTATACTTACCAAATAAAACTCTGGGTCGTTCTTGTTGTCTTTTACATTTCCCATTTCAACAAACTCCTTCACTTGATCCATTCTGCAGTTGTACGCATGGCTCACAGCTAAACACGGTTTATATAGAGATGAATATAAAACGTGCATAATATATGTTTTTCTTCAGTATCAAGAATTGACAGAAATTTTTTTATATTACTAGACATTTGCACACGTGCAGGATTGGACAAAACACATTATGAGCAGTTATGATAGAATCTTTAGTCTAGTCTTGGAAAAGAACAAACATAACAATACACTTTTTATGGCTATCAATTCAGGTTTTCAAGAGCAAATATACTAAGACGCTTAAAATATAAGATTTTTTTTGCCACTGAAATGGAAAGCACAACAAAAATGCTGTCTGTGATTCATATTTCAAATGTATCTTTATATTAGAATAACCAATAGTTGACTTACCCACGAGACCAAAGAGAACGATTGCCGTCACAAGTTGCATATTGATGCTTTGTTGTTTCTAAACGATGAGATAATCTTAAATCGAGTCTCTCCGTTAGTTGATATGAGTCTACAGCTTAACTCATCGCCCCTTATATACACGGAGTTTGTCGACGTAGAATAAATAATTGGACATTAATTAATTCAAAAACAATAAGTTTTGTTTGATTCAATGTCGATTTTTCAAACAAACATAATAGCAATATGTGGTCAAGTTACAACACTATAAATAACATTTGCAATGTTTTCATATATTTGCTAATGTTGTCAAATGCCTACCTAATTGAATATAATATCCTTTGTGTTAATAGCTATTAATTTGCGGTCAGAAGAAGTATTGATATCAAAATGTATATTAGGTCAGTTTGATATATTTTACCCTATGACCATTGAGCATTGTTTTACCATTAATAGCTGTTTTATCAATAGTTCGGAGCGTTACTGCAAAGACAAAAGACTTCATGTGATTTACTAGTGATGGTTCTACGGGCAAAAAGGCAATTACTGGTCTATCACAATAAGGATGATATTGGAAACATGCGTCATGATTAATGTTCGTGATCAAAAGCATATTTTTTATCAAATAATGCGTTTCTTAGTAATTTCGGCTATTAGTGAACGGTCAGCAAGAAATATTGATACGAAAATGTATATTTAATCATTTTGTGATGATTTTACCTGATGACCATCGAGAATCGTGTCTACTATTAACAGTTGTTTTCCCCGCATTAGAAAAATACAATGCTGTTTTCACATTAATTAATTTGGTTTGTGTTTAATGACGCTGTTTAATGTCAAATGCTATCCAACCCGTAAACACTTATGTGAAGTGTATTGAACTGGATTGATGCATAAAAACATACATAGACATTACATGCATATTGTCATCCGATTCTAATATAAAACCTATGATAAATATTTTTCTTAGCTTTCATTGAAACCTCTTCTTGATAAAATTAAGTTAAAATTAATTTGTTAATTGACTGATTAGTTTAATATGTCTTCTGATTTTGGTTTTAAATGTCTTCTGATAAATTGAGTGGATGTATCATTAAGATTAAACAAATGTAAGCAATGTTATTATACCAATGCAGCACATTTTACCGAAAAAGTCCATCAATGTACAAGTAAGATAGCTTCGGGTTTCACTTATAAAAGTAGGCCCTTATTAGCGGAGTTTTATAGTAATTATATTTTTAAAAGACATACATAACAAGACAATAAAACCTATTTGCAGTAATTTGAATTTCTGATAAAGTATGCCCTATTTAATTCTCAAATTGCAATCGCTGATAAGTTTGATTCATTTTCATTTTTTAAAAATAACTAATTTTGCTTTTGTTTAAGTTTCAATTACAAGGCATGTTTAATTGAATGCATAAAAGTCGTTCTAGTGCTTTGTTCTATTGTAAATATTGATACATGGTGTGTGAGTTGTGTTATGAATGTGTAATTTTAGTTTATAGACATTTTAAACAAGATACGTATACAATCATTTAAATATTAACCTCTCTATGTTTCATTTTGAATGCACATTTCATGTATGAATATATCATTTCTTATATGTAAAACCATCGGTGTTTTTTTCTAATCACAAATTCTATTGGCGGTTGTGCAAAACAATGCACAAGCTAGTTGTCATGAATCATTTAGCAAGTTGATAAAGAAATGGATGAGTTGCCATGATGATGGCCAAAGTTTCTTTTTCCTATCAACAATCTATAGCAATATAATCTGTCATAAAACTCCTAAATGCAATTCTTTCTTTCAGTACTTTTTAGACACAAGGTCATCTGTTTTTTCAGAGATAATACAAAAATACAAAATTGATATTAAACTCTATGAGGTAGAGATCGCCACAAAACGATACAAACATTTCTCTTCCATATAGCTTATAAATCAATTAGCCTTTGGTCATTTAGCCATTGTATGTCACGGACAAACATATATCTCTTATATTTTTAACCGGAAAAGGTGAAAAAACATGTCTACTTTCACAGAAATTATTTGACCAATGAAATGATATTGGTTCAAAATGTGTTTTCATTATCGGTATACAGTCAAATGCGATTCTGAAAAAAATTGTCCTTAAAGGTAATGTTATATAAGTTTAGAAAATATTCCTTGCTGTGACCGGATTGAGAGAGATTCTTCAGTGTTATTCATTCTGGTCCCTTCTAATGAAGTCATAATTCTTATTATTTTATATATTCTAAAGAAATCTTGTAGATAAAACCCATGATTACGAATTTTATTACTGACAATAAAAGTTATAACAATGAAATAATATAGATATATTACAAAAAAGAACTCAAATTGTCTCTTTTTGTAAATATAAACAGTGTACAACTCTTTCTTAACGATTAGAAAGACAAAACTATTGAATCTAGTTTCATTCTAATGATATTTTAACTACTGAATTCCGTTGTTTGAATAAGCGCTTCATGATCATGATAATGTAATATTTTTATTATTTTTCTGCAGGTGATTCTTCAATAACACTCACTAGTCCATAGCTTAATAGTTTTCTGACCGATCATAATTTTCAAAATAATGATATAAAGATATATTTCTATAATATGTAATAATGAGCGGTAGCTGTGATTACAAAGTTGATGCTAGTCGAAGTTTTTGATTCTGAATAAAGTGACTCTCCGCTGTTTGAAGCTTTGCTTGAGAGTTGGAAAAATTTTAGTTTACATCAAAATAATGTGTTCAAAATATAAAATTGTATTTCTTGTTTACAGCACTAAGTCTATTTAGTTCTAAGATGACTTTGCTTTTTAGCAAAAGTATGTATAGTCTAGTTCCAATCGATGGATAATTGTGTGTCCTCATAGACAGACCTTATATTTGTTTTGTTCATTCATTGTATCAACACACCTTTGAATGTTTACATAATGTTTATTTACTCAGTCATTTTATTGTTGTGAACGTGTTGGCGTTTAAAATATGTTTCAGAAGGACGATTTAAATAGACTTTTTGTATTTTCACACGTACACACATGTATAATATTAGAGTAATGTATGATAAAAGAGTATTTTTGTAACCTGAATATTTAGCTACAAAGCGACACTCAACTAGAAATCGATAACATATAGTGAATTCATTTTGAATCCGTTTTATGTGCTTGTAAGATTAAACAAAACCGATGTATGTTAGGTGTTTTACTATTATTTTGAACACACAAGTCTTGATTGATAAAAACCGCATTACCACATACAATCTTATTGAATCCATCACAACTTATGTACATTAAATGTATAATTATAATTGTTTATTTTAAATTGATTAAAGGCAAGGCGATGTATAAATTGCAGCACGTGCGTTAATAAAAGACAATCAAAGTGCATCTATTCCGGCTCAAAACAGCTTAAAGATTATAAATACTTCAGTATTTATAAAAATCACACAAATCGTATCAATAATAACAAAATCACTAAAATTTAGCTTGAATTTATTTGATTTTACATATATGTTGAATAGATTTCGAAAATATGAAAGGCGTAAACAATCAAAATAGTTGTCTGTTAAATTTTCGGATTGGCCATTCCAATCTGAAAATAAGAATATTTTAGTTAAAGTCATGCGAAAGTATTTTTTAAGTATTATATTATGCCTTCACATCATTGTTATTGTTGTGCAAAAAAATAATGAAATAAACATATACATGCAGAAATAAATGTTTAAGACATAATGCAATTAATCATAACTACTATTCAATAGAACACGTCAACAAAATAAAATTCAAATCAAGAGCGGACTGTATAACTGAGGATTACATTTGTTATCGCTGTAAGACCTTCTACATGTGTGTAAGCTTACAACTTTTCATATTATTGATGTGTGGATGCAAATAAATCAAGTACCTTTTGTGATATGAAAGGCACCTCATCGTCCTCTTATTAGATTTATGACGGCGCACACATGGTCATAGTAACGTCCTTCATTTTCAAGACTTCATCAGTGGCGAAAGGAGAATCTCGGCAAATGCGCACTTGGCTGACCTTCTTTGGTGGTTTGGGTTTGTCGTCCCTCAGCACCCAGCAAGTTCGGTCGAATTCATCACCGGCATTTACAATTTCCTATATATTGTGTTTAAAATAAAGATATATGAATCAAAGCAAAGATACCTTCTCTCTTAGTTGTCTAACAGTAAGCGTATCTTGTCCTGTTATCCCTAAATCATGTATATATCAACAATCTTATATATTATTGATATGATGTAAACATATTTTGTTAAAAATAATATTAATCGTATTAAAATAACCTATTGATTACAGATTGACCATGAAAACATTATAACACCATTGCAGATATAACCGAAATATCATTACTATAATAAAAGAGTAAACACACTTACGACAAAAACATTAGAAGGATCATGGGTCTCGCCCCCTTTGATGTATACCATATTTATTTTCGTGGCATGCTTCACACTGGCACAGACCCTCACGAGCGTGGAATCAACATTCGCTACAAAACAAACAATATATTCATTTTTTTTCAGATCCTCAGTCAGTTTAGTTATATTTATTATCCTTGCGTTTTTGGACCCATAACATTTAATTTTAAATGAGGTAATTTGCTATTCATTAATCTGGTCCTATATCGGCGACAATATATTAGCATTTTGATCAAATGTAGATACAGTGTATATATACATACACATGTATTAGAACAGCTTGCATATGTTTGTAAGAATCCTTCAAAAATAACCTACGCTTAATTGAGAGACACGTATCACCCTCTAGTTCGATACCGCCAGCACCTTCAACGCATTTTGTTGGCTCTGCAATACTGCCACTCCAACCTCCAACCTTGTTGTTATCATTGTAATGATAGCGTTTTACTGTATGTCACATTATATAACACGACTATTCAGTAAAACTTTGAAAGGATAAAGTTGAAATCTTGTGTTATTCATATTTAAAATATTTAAATAGGTTACAAGTTAAGCTTTTGGATAAAATCATTTGTTATTTAACCGCCAAAGGAGGGCGAAGATCTCATTTTCATTTTGCAAAATAAGCATGTTTAATGCAATAAAAAAAAACAAAAATAGCGAAGTAAATGGCACATATGAAAATGCGAATAATATCGTTGGTTATAGTTCAAGACCTAAATATTTCTCGTGCATTTCACTTTCTTTATAACAGCTCATATACACCGATTCTATCGTCTAAAACTATTAGGAAAATAAGCAAGTTAATGCAAAAAAAAAACAGAATATCATAGTGTTGGAAGGAACATTTTGCTTATATTATATGTTCAGCAATGCATTATTAATAAACACTTTACTACCACCATTGACAGTTTATATAATTTCCATAAAATATTTTCATTTCCAGAGTTTTAAGTAATAAAGCTACTTATATTAACTCATATCATTGTTTAAGAAGGAAAGGATATTTCTTGTCTGGGCATTTAGTTTCCTTTATTTAACATATAAAGCGTTAGAGAAAATATTTGATTTGAATGAAATTATGGTGAATTGAGAAAAAACTTTGATTTTATTCCATACAAAAATTCTAGTTTAATCCATATATTAAGTGTTTATTGGGTTCGCATTGTGCATTAATCGACTAAACTAAGAACTTGATGGATATTATAAAGGTCGAAGTAAAGGGACAAGTTTTAAGAACTGAAACCGCTGTTGCTTGAACTTGAACAAAATCTACACGCACAAAACATCTTAAATATATAAATTATCAATTTTATGTCATAAATTGTATTTTGCTTCAAGGCCTTTGGAGTGTATGTCGCGTTTGCTAAGTATGTTTTTATTACAGAACATATAACGCTATGTCGTAGTAAAGCGACTATTAAATTGTATACATGCTTTTAGTTGAAATCAAAAACTTGTGTTTGAATCTATACGAATATATATCAATATCAATCATGAATATTTATTGATATTAATCATGAAACCACACATTTATTTATACTTACCAGATAAAACTCTGGGTCTTTCTTTTTGTCTTTAACATTTCCCATTTCAACAAACTCCTTCACTTGATCCATTTTGCAGTTGTACGCATGGCTAACAGCTGAACACGGTTTATATAGAGATGAATATAAAACGTGCATAATATATGTTGTTCTTCAGTATCAAGAATTGAATGAAAACATAATCTATTGCTAGACATTTGCAAACATGCAGGATTGGACAAAACACATTATGAGCAGTTATCATAGAATCTTTAGTCTAGTCTTGGAAAAGAACAAAAATAACAATATACTTTATGGCTATCAATGCAGGTTTTCAAGAGCAAAAACACATAATATTTCCTCAAATATACTGAGACGCATTAAATGTAAGATTTTTTTTCACTGCAATGGCAAACACAGCAAACATTTTGTCTGTGATTCATAATTCAAATGTATCTTTATACTAGAATAACTAATAGTTCACTTACCCACAAGGCCAAAGAGAGCGAGTACAGTCACAAGTTGCATATTGATGCTTTGTTGTTTAACAATGAGTTAATCTTAAATCGAGACTCTTCGTAAGTTGATATGAGTCTACACCTTCACTCATCGCCCCTTATATACACTGACTTTGTCGACGTGGAATGAATAATTGGACATTAATTACTACAAAAACAAATAGTTTTGTTTTATTCAATGTCGATTTTAATACAAACATAGGGACAATATGTGGTCAAGTTACAACACTATAAATAGCATTTCCAATGTTTTCATATAGTTATTAATGTTGTTAAAAGCCTATTTTATTGGATGTACTTTCCTTTGTATTATTAGCTATTAATTTAGGGTCAAAAGAAGTATTGATATACAAATGTGTATTAAATCAATTTGATATATTTTACTCGATGACCATTGAGCATTGTTGTACCATTAATAGCTGTTTAATCAATAGTTTGGAGCGTTACTGAAAAGACAAAAGACATCATGTGATTTACTGGTGATATTTCTACGGGCAGAAAGGTAATAATCAAGTCACAATAACCATAATATTTGCAACATGTGTAAAGATTAATGTATGTAGCCATCAGTATTTATTAATCAAATACTGAGTTTCTGTGTAATATCGGCTATTAGTGTGCGGTATATTAATATTAAATCATTTGTTTTATTTGGCCTGATGAAAATCAAGAGATGTGTATAATATTAAAAGTTGTTCCCCGCACTAGGAAAATACAATGCTGGTGTCATATTGATTAATTTGTTTTGTGATTAATGAAGCTGTTTGATTGCAAACACAGTTATAACTTCATGTGGGTAACATATCAATTTATAATGTTTTTAGTTAGCACTTCTCGGGTAAATAGTGGTCTGCACTTTGACTGATAGAAGTGTATTCAAGTTAAAGGATTGGTAAAAACAATAAAATGACATAATAAGATATAACATCCCAATTGTTATCATATTTCTATATGAAACCAATTGGAAATATTTCACTTTTCTTTCATGGAACATCTACTTCATAAAACTTTACATATATTTTTACTGACTCATTTAAACTAAATATTCGATCAAGTTGGATAGATGAGACATTCAGATTTAAAGAGTTTCTAGCATTGACAATAAATCAGTGCAACACCGTAGTAGATAACCATTGCAAGTGACATACCATCCGGTTTAACTTAAGAATTTATTGGGGTTTAGTAGTGATTATCCCTCAAAAATCATAAGACACCAGATAATTAAAAAAAAAACAGCTTTAAGTAGCTAACAAAGTAAAAGTATGCGAATTGTTTGCACGATACCTTTTTCATTTATTAGTTTAGATATTAAGTTGAAGAAAACAAAACAAAAACTTTTAGCTTGTTTGAATTCAAGAGCGAGAACTGTTTGAATTGAATGAAAACAAAAACAAAAACCAATAAAACAATAAAATAAATAATCTCTAGTTTATATTGCCTAAACCTATAGTTGTTCTGTTAGTCTATGAAAAGGTAACTCTTTTTGACCAGTTGTCTTGGTTTGCATTGTGGTATCTTGGTTGTTGAGTCATTTGTTCATATGATAAGATGGATAGATAATTTTATATTTCTAGTTTGACATTTGACATTTTGAGCCAGATACTACTACAAATATGCTTTATTTTTAGAATAAACACACACACAATATATAAATTACAATTTTGATCTTAATGGAACTAACATATCGATATTTAAAATGTATGAATACTTTTATTTCAAACAATTGGTTGATTTTCTATACACTTGTGCACTTGTGCAAAACATTATTCAAGTTTGTTATCCTGATCATTCGATAAATTGATAAAACATTAAGTGAGTTGCGGCGTCGGTGACCAGATGTGATAATCATGATACTAGTGCCACTTCTGTATTTCGTTTAGGCTATACACCGACCCAAGCCTACATATGTGAAGGTTTCAAGTTGCAATATCACAATCCAAATGTGACATTAACCTCTATTTGTTAGAAATTGTCACCAAACGATAAAACACAATATCTAAAATAAAGCTTATCAAGCTGTTTACAACTTCCCCATTATAGCCATTATTTGTCAACGGGCATCACTTGTCAATATATCTCATATTCTTGTCCGGACACTTTAAAAGCTTGCTTTCGTACAATTTAATGATAAAAAGTAATAGTGACTATAAATATGTTTAGAACTTAAATATACATTCAAATATGTTATTATTTACTTACACGTTTTAACGAAGGTGATATTTCATAAGAATTTTATAATGTTCTTTGTTGTGTCTCAATCTATAGGTTTCTTTTATTTTTGTTTTCATTTGCCCCCTTTCAAAATCAAGTCACACTTTGTTGGTTAATATAGTTAAACTTTGAACTCTTTAAAATAATACACATGATCACGAATTACCGAAAACAAATCTATCCAAAAAACACTCAAATTGCCTTTTTTGTAAATATAAACAGTGAGCAATCTGTATATACATTTAGAAAGACAAATCGTATTGAACGTCGTTTCATTCTAATAACAGTGTTTCAACAACAGATTCCGTTGTTTGAATTATCGCTTCCTGATCATGATAATGTTATATGCCAATTATATTTCTGCAGTTTTCTCTTAAATAACTCTTACTAGTTTATAGCTCTATAGTTTTCTGACCGATTATAATTATCAAAATAATGATATAAAGATATATTTTGATAATACGTTACTTCACAAATATCAATAATGAACGGTAGCTGTGATACAAATGTGATACTAGTCGATATTTCATGTTCCGAATAAGGTGATTCTCTTCTGTTTGAAGCTTTGCTTATGAGTAGTAACAAGTTTAGTTCAGAATAATGTGTTCAAAAAAATGTATTTCTAGTTTACAGCACTAAGTCTATTTATTTCTAAGATGACTTTGCCTTTTAGCATAAGCATGCTTTTATAAGTTCCAATGGATATTTGTTTGTCCTTATATTTATTTTGTTCATTCAACCACATCAATATACTATTCAATGTTTACATAATGTTTGTTTTCTCAGTCATTTTATTTACAGACCGACACGTTTAAGAAATCTTTTTTTTTTGTATTTTCACACTTAACACATGTATAATATAAGGGTATTATTGTAGCCTGAGTATTTAGCTACAGCGCAACACTCAACTTAAATTTATAATTTATAGAGGATGTATTTTGAATCAGTATTATGCGCGTGTAAGATTGAACAAAACAACTGAATGTTAGGTGTTTTACTATTATGAACACTTTAGTCTTCATTGATCAAAACCACATCACCACACCAATCTTGAATTCCACAAAACTTTTGTATTTTATGTTTAAAATTGTTATTGTTTACTGTTACTTGAGTTGTGGTATTAATACATCAATGTTATTGATATAGCGATTGCAGCATGCGCGTTTACAAGATCAATCAAAGTAAATATATTCTAGATTCAAACAACTTCTAATGTAAAAAAAAAACAATAATACCACAATTGCTGAAATTTTGACTTTATTTGTTTTTCAATAAATGTTGAATTCATCGTATTATATGACAGGCATAAACAATCAAAACAATTGTTTAATTAAATTTCCGATTGACCATTTTAATCTGAAAAAATAAGAACATGTAAATTAAAGTCATGCAAAACAAAGTATTGTGATGATAGAATCATCTTGTATCCATACATCATTGTTTTGTTGTAGTAAAAATAAATAAATGCAATAAACATATACATTCAATTTAACTAACTATTTTTAGAATGTATCAATATTCATAACTATGAAGTACATTTTTCTATTATCTGTGTCAGACCTACATGAATATCATAAGCGTTGAGAAATCAAAACCTTAACATAAGATAACATGAAAGGAATATGACATTTTATTGTTTCTTTCTCATATTATTGACATATTTATGCAAATATAGCAAGTACCGTTTGCGATGTTTACAGCACAATCGCTTTAATTAAGATTTATGACGGCGCACACATGGTCATAGTGACGTCATTCATCTTAAGTACGTCATCGGTGGCGAAAGGGGGATCACGGCAAATGCGCACCTATGTTAAATCAACACAACAATCATTATGAAATTGGAAAATAAATAATATAGTGGCAGAATAAACGGCATATCATGATATATGATTTAATCACACATATCAGGACATATGTTGTAGCTGTCTTTGTAACCGTTTATCTATAGAATAGTTAAATGTGACACTATGTTTTAAATATCATTTCATGCATGCATAGATTAAATGCAGAACTACTCATAGACCGTTCATGTGTTATATTATATCAAATATAATAAGTTTGCGCAATTTAAGCAAACAATTATTATGAAAAACTGTACAAAATACAGTTTTTCATGTTTTATACTGAATAAAATGGACATGCAGACCTGGCTGACATTCTTTGGTGGCTTGGTTTTGTCATTCCTTAGCACCCAGCATGTACGGTCGAATTCATCACCAGCATCAACTTGCTCCTATTAAATATGTTAAAAATGAAGAAATATGAATTATACACATAGATGACTGTTTTCTATCAAATCTGTTTGAAATGAATACAATTATAGATGACCTCTCTCTTCCCCTCTCTTATGTTGTCTAAGATCAATTGCATTGTGCACTTTCATTGCAAAATCATGCATATAACAATCACATACATATATATTGTTTAAATGTGAAATTATATTTTTCGGTCATGAACATCAATCATTTCAATGTAACTTATTGATTACAGAATGACCATGCAAACATTATAACACCGTTGCAGATATAACCGAAACATTATTACTATTATAAAAGAGAAAACATACTTACGACAAACACATTAGAAGGATCATGGGTCTCGCCCCCTTTGATGTATACCATATTTATTTTCGTGGCATGCTTCACACTGGCACAGACCCTCAC
>LQRL01141897.1:7384-18790 GCA_001703475.1 Hydroides elegans
ATAAGAAAGATTAAAGTAGGTTAATATGGATTATATTTACCGGGGCAATCAAAATATAAATATGATTATATCGTATTTTTCAATTTGAATTGGCGTTGTTAAAAATAGTTCTAAACTCGCAGTTATTATTTTTATTCACCCATGAAAGCTTTGATAATAAACCCCTCGAATCAAATTATAATCGCCATTCAGTCTCTGGATTTATCCCTGGAATTAATTATAATTGCCATACATGAGGGAATAAGCATAAACACGTATAATTGGCATATGTTTACACAATGCTTTCAGACGATGAGCTGCCAGATTACATCATGGTCATGGTTGCTAACCGGAAGACACAACCACAGATGACCGAGGACCTGAACCTCTTCCTTGGCAACCACACGGACGTCTTCACAACATGGTAACGCATATTCATATTTTGAAGAAACTTTTTTAACAAACACGGAAAACCAAGATATTGCCTTTCCGAACAAAATGGAAATTTCCAACACCTATATTTGTTTGTGTCTCTCTTGTATCCATGTAGGATGAACTGAATAGATTTCGCCGGTTCCAAGCTGTTCGTTTTAACAATGTTTCTTCTGTATACTGTATTCTTCTGTATGTATAGGCGAATAAGCGAATGTAATTGGAACATATTTAATTTAAGATTCAATATAAAGAAAGAATTATGTAACTTAATTAACTTTGGCACGTTATTCGGTCTTTGTTGTTATGTATTTATGTCAATGAAGTGTGTACATGTTACACAGTTGTTAATTTTCTTACAGGTTGCATGGTTTACTAGGAAAGTTACAGTCAATAACTGTAGGTAAGCAGCTGTTTAAGCTTCATCTTAATATTTTAAAACTAGCTTTACAGTAATTTACGATAAGATTAATTTATTTGAAGAATCTTAATTCAGAATGTTCGGTTTTGCTTATGAGTCGATTTTTAGAATGTGGTTCATAAACGGTATTGGGGGACACACATAACTACTTCAACACAACTTTTGAATGCGACTATTATCTATCTGTTATCTCTCCTCAGATCCGCCGGAAGAAAACGCTAAAACGGCGGAAAAGGAAGACGCAGTAGTGATTGAAAAAGCGACAATAGGTCCCAAAGAGAAGTCGTCGACCGAGAAAGAGACCAGAGAGAATGATAAAAAAGCAAAGGAAAATAAAATCAGTAAAGAGAAAGAAGACCAAAGTGCGACAGAGCCTGTGATACAGCTTAATCCTGATCATGGTAGGGAAGTATTTGCTTTGTCTGAGTATAAGTTTTCTGTTTCAATTGTTTCGCCCCTGTCTTCACATATGTTGTAATTTATCATGAACGCACGTCGTTTACTTATCATCAAGTATTTTATTCCAATCATTTACCATATGATGTTTTAGACTTGATTTGTAAAAATAGGGTTTCATGTTTATTTATGTTTTATATGTTTTATATGTTTTATATTTAACCTTTAATTACACTTTGTTTAATTGTTGACAGATGAGTTTGAAGAAGTCGCCAAAGTTGCCGATCCCAGTGATAAGTCGTCCAAATCGAAAGAGACTAGGACCAAGCGTCGACGGTCGTCCACTGAGGAAAAACGGTCATCACGAACGCAAGACAGCAGGCATGGCTCGGCTAGAGATCATAAGGTGAGCAATTGAGTGTTACGAGAAAGTCTTATGACTTACCGTTACTTGCCACCTGAAATATAATTGTGTGAGTAGCACAGGTGTAGAGATCGCTTGGTTAGCTTTTAGAAATTATTGAAATATAAAAACTGCGAAAATGAAACTATTTTGCCGGTAATAAAACCAGCCAACATTGACCTATTATTTCACTTAATTTGCACCACCGTTATCCCAAAATATCATTGACAAGATTGTTTTCCATTACCCACGAACAACACCAAATGAACGGCGTATTAGGGGCTTGCGGTTTGGCCAATAGCGGAACAAAACAAATTCCACATGAATATTTTCTCTTATCACATAACCAGGACCGGCACCCGGTGAAAAGCAGCGTCTCCGTGGAACACTCCTCAACATCCCGGGGACATGGGGAAAGCACATCCTCGTCACGAGGCAGCGTCGCCGCTCGACTTGGTCCACCGGCGCGGCGCAAAACGACATCTGGCGTGAGTTCGAGCGTGGGTGCGGTAATCAAGCACGACGTGTACGTGAGTGATGAGGAATACGATCCTCTCAACCCGTCGGTGGGCGCCGTAGCAAGTGTGGTCAAAGTCAGCGAAAGAAAGTGAGTGAAGCCTGCATAGGATATGTGTTTGTGAAATATTGTGTAGAGTGACACGAGAGGTATATCTGACTGAAATCCTTGGTTGCTCATATGCCAGTCGATATAATTTGCATGAAGCGTTATATTTAGAGTATTTTCTTTACTTAAAGTGGTACCAAATTATGTTTTGATCATTGAAAAAAATGTCCATTTAGTAAAGCAAGGACTGTTGTTCATGTGTTAAATTATTACTGATTCATTCATTTTTGGCTTCTTGTATATTTTAGGTCAACGTTACCACCAGACAAGCAAGCGAACAAATCGCTGCTGCTGAAAGCCATGAGTGACGCCGAAAAATCCGTAACAACTAAATCAAGGACTAGTAAGTTTTCTAACACTCTTCTTTTTATGTTATAATTTTGTCAATGCTCATACATGGTAAATCTAAATAGCTATATTATTTTTAGAATTTTGAAGGCAAACGCCTAAATGTTGCGGGGAAGTTATTGATATAATATGACAAATATATCATTAAACAGTAAACCGCTTAAAATATTGAAATTAAGTGAATAGAATAAAGAGCAATATAACCGAAATAGAATCTTGCCAAACTAAATTTGTGATCCCGAAAATTTAACTCATGCCTTACCCATACACAGGCCGAGCCGTCGTCAAACCAAGCACTCATCGCAAAAGCACTAGCGACGACCGAGATCGCGACCACCGTGGTGGCGCTTCCACGCGACGTCGCGATCGGCGTGACTCGGATCGCGACCGACGTCATCATACGTCATCATCACACGCCACACGTACCTCATCGACGTCACAGCGTGTATCGTCGACGGCGCACATGCGATCGAGTCGTGCTGAGCGTAGTGGGGAGCACAGGTCGTCGATTCGTAATCGGTTGGGTGGTAAGCGGACGTCGGCTAGGGAGGAGCAGAGGCATGAGGAAGATGGGAGGGTGTTTGGGAAAAGGTAAGTTTGAATATGATAAATATTACCGGTAGGTAGAAATCAAAATGTGGGATGTGTAAAGTGAATGTAAATTGAAAATAAAGTGTTTTCTACTTTATTAGGGTCATGTTATTATGTGTTTGGTTATTTATTGTAACGTCTTTAGAACGTCAGAATGAACTGGTTTCATGAAACTGTTAGCAAGCATACAGTCATAAGCAGACAAAAGAAAAAAAAACTTCTGCTAATTTAGATTGATAATACATGTATACATAATGATATGATCTCGAGTTCGCTTTCTAAAAGTCAAATTTGATAAAAATCACTATAACTAGCCTAAAATTTCTTATATATTTCACGTCTATTTTGTGTAACCTGTTTCACTAGGGTAAAACAAGAACCTGGGTCACCAAGAGGAAAGGGTCGCGAGGACTCTCGAACAAGATCCCAGCCTCGCTCCCAGTCTGCGGAACCCGTTAGGCCAAAGAGACGTAGGAAACAAGGTTTGTTTGATTGATATGTAATTATGTATTGATTGATATGTATTTCCGCTTAGCATTTGAAGTTTGAATTGCATGAAACTGTTACTTGCACACATGGTTGATGTTGATATATTACACATTTGACATTTTTATTAACCTTTGAATAGAAATTCTACGAAAGGTAACAAGAAAAGTATAACATGCAATGCAATAATAAACCATCGGAAGAAAAACATAGAAAATGATTAAATATATTATAACTTAAACTTAACAGTTTAGCTTTTAATTATATTTAACTGCATTATTGGCTGTTTTCCCGTGCAAAATGAAGCTATATAGATTTCAGATTGTCCGTCCGTATGGCTGTCTGTCTTTTGTCCGTCTGTCTTACTTTAAGGTGGGTATCATGTGGAGTCTATAAGTAACATATATAAATATATATATATATGAAAATGGCAAGAGGTTATTTTTCGTTCATATAATAAGTGATTGTATATGCGAAACGTCAGGCTTTCAGTTTGATCGATCGAATAATTTTAGAATTACCACAATTTGAAAGTGGTCAAAAGTTGTGAGTTCGTCCTGCATTTGACGATTCTTTGTAAAGCCTTTATAAATTTTAGATTAACGATGACAATATATCAGATTGATTGACCACCAATTGTCTAAATTAAAGACATCGGCAAATTGTCAGAATTTGAGTTTTCATCGTGTATTCCTTATGCATTAGTGCCTTCAGAAATCGATATATCTATCAGTAGAAATGGTTATGTTTTGTTTTTGTCATTCATACAGATACATGTATATTTATTCTCTAAAATCAACTTTCTTATGTGAGCTCATAAAAACCGTAAGGATTATGATATATGTCACGTGACTATTTGTGTTGCAGCCGAAACGATCGATTTGACTGCGGAAGAGGAGGCAGCCGCAGCGGAGGACACTCGTCGGTTCGAATACATACCGCGGCGCCGCTCACTCAGTCCGCAACATGTGACGCGGGATATTCGCAATGTGCAGTCCAGCTCCATGGTAAGTTGCGGGATAGTCAGAGGATAAAAGTTGAGTTTAATAAGATATTTTCCCAGTTAGTCATATTTTAGACATAGAGAGTACATAAATATGAAGTAGAATAGCAAAATAGTGCGTTGTCTACAGAGAAAAAACGGAATTTACGACATAGCTAATCATGTACGCATATATACACGTATGTGTTGCCATGAAATCGCGTCATATGCTCAGGTAATGTCGCTAGCTTAACAAAGTCAACATGTCTAATTTAGCGATGTATTTATTAGATAGAATAAATACTGAGTCGCACGAGCAAATGTGTGTATCCAGTGCGCAAATACGATCACTCCTATAAAACATGTTTTTAGCCACGGCTTGCTACTACAAGCCGTGGTTTGTGCAATCACTCTTCGTTGTTATCCCCCGTGAAACGGAGGGATATGGGGTTGAGCTTGTCCGTCTGTCTGTCTGTCTGTCTGTCTGTCCGTCTGTCCGTCCCCCTTGACATAGGGTAGTTTGTGCACGCGAGTTAGGTATGAAGGACTTGTGCTAGAGCTTTCAAATTTTATACACGTATAAACCAAGGTCTGAAGTCGTGCCTCGTCAAGGTTTAATCTCGATCGGTTGAAAATTGTCGATTCTGGAGCACTTTTAAAATTGTCGATTTGAAACTTTTTTTTCAGATGCCAAGCACTTTGTGCACGCGAGTTGGGTATGAAGGAGTTGAGCTTGAGCCTTCAAATTTTATACACTAATAAACCAATATCTGAAGTTGTGCCTCGTCAAGGTTTCATCTCGATCGGTTGAAAATTGTCGGTTCTGGAGCACTTTAAAAATGGTTGATTTTTAGTTTTTTTTCCGATGCCAAGCACTTTGTGCGCCCGAGTTTGCTATGAAGCAATTGAGCTAGAGCTTTCAAATTTTTTACACGTATATACCGAGGTCTGAAGCTGTGCCTCGTCAATGTTTCATCTCGATCGATTGAACATTGTCGATTAGAAAGACGTTGTGAGAAAGACGTTGTGGGAAAGACGTGAGAAATTCGTTGTGAGAAAGACATTGTGGGAAAGACATTGTGAGAAAGTCGTTATGAGAAAGTCGTTGTGAGAATGACGTTACAAGAAAGACATTGTGAGAAAGACGTTGTGAGAAAGACGTTGTGATATAGGCGTCATGAGATAGACGTTGTGAGAAAGTCGTTTGGAGAAAGACGTTGTGAGTGGACGTTGCATGAAAGACATCGTGAAAAAGTCTTTTAGAAAGACGTTGTGAGAAAGACGTTGTAAAAAACGTTATAAAAAGGTCGCTGAGAATGTCGTTTTGAGAAAGACGTTTTAGGAAAGACATTGTTGGAAAGACGTTGTGGGAAAAGAAGACGTTGTGGGAAAGACATTGTGAGAAAGACGTTGTGAGATAGACATTGAGGAAGTAGTTATAAAGAAAGACGTTGTGAGAAAAACGTTTTATGAGATATTGTGCAAAAGTCGTAGTGAAATAGACGTTGTAGGAAAGACGTTGTAAGAAGGACAACAAAAATACCACCTTCTATTTTTTTATTAACCTATAGTATTGATAAATAATATAAATTGCATAGGCTTGGGGCTTTGCATCTCTGATGCCCTTGTTTTTTTGCCAATGCTGACCATGCTAAATCAAATAACTATTGACAGTTCACGGGGGATCAAAGGCCTTTAGCCTCTAGTTTAATTAGTGGGTTAGTGCGTAAACACTCGTCTTTCCAGTGCTTCTTCTATCACAGTTCTTGACCGATTTGTCTCAAACTTTTTTTGAGGCATCCCTGGATGGTCGTTCGTATAGGGTGTGCTTATATAAGCAATCGTGCTTATATAAGCATGTTTAAAAAATCAAAATATGTCTTGGTAATGCTAGTTACATGTGCGCTTCAACTGGATGCAGTGAGCGATAATGTAGGATGTTATACTTTTCACATAACTTTAAAGACGCTTAACTATGTAACGTTGCAACAGCTGAAATTTTGTTATTGACAGGCAATGAATACAAGATTACATAATCATATTACTTAAAAAACGGGTATTTAATCAATTTGTAGCCATCATCACTTACAATGCTTTTGTTTGTAATCTTAACAAATCATGACGTAATTCTTGCGACTTATTGTTAGAACACCAGCTGAATATAAAAAGATCAGTGTTAAGGGCACATTTCCACAAATATGGGGTCTGATTAAATTATATATATTTTTTCTTGTTCTCTTGTCAGATTTATTAATCTTTTGAAGTAATTACCGGTACTAAAGTCTTGTTTTAGTTAAGATCACTACGAAATAGCGACATTGTAATTTTGAAATTTTGAGCATTCAGTCAGCCTCAATGGAAAATTTTAAGTTTAAGTGAAAATGTTTTGGCGATTCATTTTTTAGTGAAATTGCGCCATTGAAAATGATATTAGTTTGAGTTGTCTATCTATGAATTAGTTAATATGTTGTTCAAACATCATTTGGTGAATAACATTCCTATTTTCAAACAATAGCTCGAAGAAAATATGATTGTGCACAATATGGATATGGTTGTGCTATTTATTAACAAATTCTCATTGCAAGATGTGGCGCACTGTCCTTGGACAGTCTTGTATATCATGTGTAAGCCGTGCTCAGATCGTTCATCATCATGCACTTTATCCGGCTAACTCATTGAACTCTTTTTTCAGTCTGATGCGGAGGAGATCTTAGAGACGCTGATCGAGAGTGGTGGCGACGAATCTGAATTCGACGAGCACGATGTGACCGAGATACTCGACTCCGACACCGGCATGGACTCACACGACGAATTGCAATTCATTCATCAAAGGTAAGGGAAAGTGAAGTATGTAGTTCTACAAAAATAGGCTTTTTATTTTGTCATTGAAATGTCATTAATAATAACATTATGATGATAATTAAAACCATTCATGGTCACACTGAAAGATATCAATTGACTCAATCGCATTACTCAATAGCATGTGCGTTACGTTTACGTCAATTTTACTGTAAGCATCAAATTCAACATAATTTCCGAGTCTCTATAACATTTCATATAGGTAGGTAGGTATAACATTTCATTATCCCTTTCATTTTTGTCCACAGCATACACGCGGGTGACCTTCACACCCAACACCATAGACAACCTTCTTCCGACCCGAAATTCGTGGTGACCTTGGACGGCGTTGACCCAACGCGCCTCGCACGTGACGCTGATCACGTGCTTCCGGCCACGACGAGTCCAGTGGCGCCCTCAAGCGGCGAGACGATGCAGCAGCTGCCGAAGAACACGGCCATGGTGCGACCGCAGAGGCCCACGGTCGAGCCCATGGTCATCAATCCAAATGAACGTATGAAGGAAATATTTGTTTAGTATATTTAAGTTTAACCTGAAAATGATGTTATCATGTGTCTTTAATGAAATGATTGCCCCGGACTGCCTTTCTTTGAATTCGATGGTCATCAAATCGATAATATCCATATTTTTTGCTGTATTTACAGTATATGATATAGTTTGGTTTTATATGAGAGAATTCAAATATTGATTGTAATACATTGTTTGATAAATAGGATATTTGTACCTTTTTTAGACCTTCTAAACTATAACATAGCCTAATGCAAATATGTCTTTCTAGACGATGAAGAAGATGGGGAAGAAGGCAATGTTATGCACGCTAAGACAGTTAAAGGAGAAAAATGTCGCTTCTGGCCTTCATGCAACAAAGGCGACCAGTGTCCCTATGCGCATCCCTCCACTCCCTGCACGTGAGTAGGTTGCACATTTTGGGTGCAACGAGGATAGATTTCATGTAAACAATGCTTAGATTTAGTCGCCAAATTATTCTATTTCATATTTTTCATGATACACTAGCAGTTCAATTTTCTGCTGTTTATTAACGTGGGTAAATTATAAGAAACAGAATATAACAAAATTTACTAATGCCATAACCGTATATTTTAATGATTAGCTCAAACAGACATATTTTGTATCAATCTTATTTTACATCATAAGAACACATATGCACTTGTACTCCATTTTATTAATCAGAAACTTCCCGAACTGTCGATTCGGCGACCGCTGCCTGTACATCCATCCCGACTGCAAATTCGACGCGGCGTGCACGCGACCCAACTGTGCCTTCAATCACAAGACGAAGCGATCGCCCACTGCGCTGGCAAACACCAATGCGCCGCCATTGCCCGTCGTCTTGCAGCCCATTGGAAGTAAGTGGGGTGTGGCCAATAAAATGATCGAACTTGTATCCGAAGTTGGCTTTAGAATTGGAATATTAGATTTAGGATTTAATATTCTTTTGTATTGATAGCCCAATTTGAGGTACGCAGACGACACAGCGATAACAGCAGAAAACGAGAATGAGCTTCAAATACTGGACGAAAGAGTAAATCAAGAGGGAAAAGATTTCGGCATGAAGATGAACATAAAAAAAGATAAAGACCATGGTAGTAAGCAGAAAAAGCGAAATACCCAAAGTTAAAATCCATCTAGATGGCCAGGAGGTTGAACAAGTTAGCAATTTTGTCTATTTGGGCGAGTTGATTACCGAAAACGGAAAGAGTGAAGAGGAGATCCGCAGAAGAATAGAAATCGCGAGAAAGTCATTCAGAAAAATGTGAACGATCGTGACGAATCCGAAGAATTCTATATCAGCAAGACTAAGATTCATCAAATGCTATGTCTGGTCAACATCGCTGTATGGAGTCGACACGTGGACCATCAGCAAAATGTCACAGCAGCGCCTGGAAGCATTCGAAATGTGGACCCTGAGGCGCATGCTGAGAATAAGCTGGACAAGACGCATCGCGAACGAGGAAGTGATTCGTATCGCAGGTACCAAAAGGTCGCTGTTTGAAACGGTAAAGAAGAGAAAGCTGTCATTTTTTTGGCATGTCATGCGACATGATCCCTGCAAAGAGATCTACTGGAGGGCATGGTCGAGGGCAAGCGCGGAAGAGGGAGGCCAAGACTGCAATGGAGTGACAACATCACCCAATGGACGGGCATCGCCTTTGAGAAGGCCAAGCGTACTGCCCAAGACCGAGAGAGATGGAGGTTCGTGAGCGGAAACGTCTATCGGCAAGCCACTTGGTAAGGTAAGGTAAGGTGTATTGATAGGAGTTGCTAGGATACGTCGGGGTCGGAAGTAATAATATCCGTAGTTTTACGGACCACTATATGGAGGTAACAGGATATATCCAATATTGATCGACTTGATATTCGAAGTATGCTCTACAATAAGACATTTTTCTTGTATTTGGAAGTGTCTATATATCGATAGACTTCTCTCGGGTTCAGTAGTCAGGAGTTGACCAACTCTTATCCAACTCTTAAAAAAACTTAAGTTTTTGTTTTTAAAAATGATGCTTTGCTGTCATTCGAAACTTTCGATATCATAGAAGGCTACCTCGGTAAATTGCTCACCTAGAAGCGTATTTCTGTGTTCTCATTCCAATATATCTATGAAAACAAATACTGAACATTTTGATTTTGATAACATTCGTAGGTGTGCCAATTATCAAATAATTCGATTGGTAACTGAGCTGGAAAATCAGTAAATTCCAAACAAATATACATATAGGTTATAAATATTCAGAAGATCAATAGTTATATATTAAATATAAACTATTTTCTCAAAATTCAACCTGGTAGTAGGCCTACTAAGTACAGCAACAACAATTAATAAAATTTTAAATATACATATTTATAAAAAAGAAAACATTGAAGTGAAATTAATACTTACTCAGCTAGATTACAAAACATCCAAAGCATGCTTTGCAAATTATATTAAGCAAATCACGGCTAAAGACGAAATAATTTAATCATATTACCATGAAACGCATTCAAAACATATACAATACAATCAAACACAGACTTGCATTCACAGACAGACATTAATTCAGCTAAATTATGCTAAAAGTCGATGATGTCGAGCATATTATACAGACTTACGCAATCAAACAATTAAATTTATACATAGTTTAGAATAACAAAACCAGAAAAATCAGTCGAAAAACGCATGTTGTTTGTCATTATTGACCAACTAATAAGGTTAGCAATTAACTGAGGTCCCGACCCCCTTTTTGAAAGCAGGCTGAGATAGGTTATGGGGCGTGGTTATTCCTATGTTGGTTAAGTGTATGTTTAGGTAATTGGTCCAACCTATAAATGCTGTGAAAAAAAAATATTCATCTTATTAGTGAACATACGAATATTTATATCAGAACACATAAATACGTGTTATGGTGGGCAATAAAACGAGGAAATATTCTATACTTTAGTGCTTTTGAAAGTTTATATTTTTTTCATCAAACTTTTGCTCATTCGCATAAAATATGATGAATTTTATGTAGGAAAATAATACCAATGAATAAGACAATGTACGATGATCACTTTGTTAGGATCAATGGCCGACTTTATCGGCCATCTTAACCAGTTGTGATTACATAACAGACGCCCAACAACACAGCTCCTCCTGTTATGCGCTATGTATTCATATGTAATTTTGCCAAAATATGTCGTGTTTTAACTTGGGATAACTAAGGCGTTTTTAAAGATACAAGAATTTTAAAATAACCATTGGTTAGCTCAGTCCTTCTAGTTTCTCATCATATAAGTTTCATACAATAATTATATGTTAAAGCCGCTTAAATATTGATTCAAACTAACCCACCCTCCTCTTGTCAAAACTTATCCCGCTGTGTTGAGAGCCAGACAGTGGGAAA
>LQRL01141899.1:7627-20547 GCA_001703475.1 Hydroides elegans
ACATCGCATGCAACTATTCAAGTGTTTTCAGAATTTGCTACTTATTTGCAATTTCATTACAATGTTGCAACATTTACATAAATATAATATGTTTTATAATATAAAGTTTTAAACTTAAAAAATGCTGTCACTATATAAAGGATCATATCAGCATGTCAAAGGGTTCCATGGACCAATATGTTAAGAACCGAATCGATTTGTGTTTCTTTTATTGTTTTTAATTGATTATTTATTTAAGGAATAGAAATTGGTAAAACGGTGTTATCATGATTACATTTATTTTGGAGTTTAAATTATAAATACAATATGGATTTGTAATTATGTGACATTTTGCACTAAGGGCAATTCATTTTGATAATACACACTAAGAGCATTTAACACATTGCTGCACGAAGATTTGCAATTTATATAAAAAAATAAAAGCGTTTTTATAATAAAATATATCAATTTGAAAACCTGCTTTTCATGTCCTTAAGGGGATATAACCGTATATGACCTTGACAACTATTCCCAAATCTTTAACAATAAATTCCCCATATATTTTCATTATTTTTCCCAGTTTGGACCTCCGTAATTTTAACAATTGTTGATCTATCAAAACTGGAACTTTAATGTTGCAAATTTGAAATATATATTCTTTCACTGTGTGTGTGAGGTTTCAGAACCCTAGGACAAAGGCTTCATATAAAAGTGTCGAGGAAAAAGGGTTGTTAAAAAACCTTTGGACCCCCGTAATTTCGTTCAAACTGAAATTTCCACAATGCACATCTACAATATATATTCTTTTACCGTGGGAAGATATCAGAACTATAGCATTCTTCATACCAAAATGCCGCGGAAAAACTACTGTATCTCAAATGTTAACAAACGGACAGACGGACGGACGGAATGGGGGAAAGCAATAAACGTACTATAAAGCCGTACTCTTCCCCATATTACAAATGAAATCTTTTTATATATGTTAAAAGAAAGGTTACAGGTTGGGCATAGTTCAAATTACATTATGTAATCTAAGTTGTTTTTGAATTTTGTCTTTGTAATTTTTGCAAAGAAAATAGGATAGTTTTTATTCCCAATCGGCAAACAACATCCTCAGGACGTCCTTAACACTTAGTTTTACGTCCCACATCTGCGACGCAATAAGGACGTTGCAGATGTCAAAAGCGAGACGTTCCAGCAATGTCATAAAAATACTTCAATAGGACGAATGTTTCGTGACGTAACATATTCACACGTCCAAAGTACGTCAATAATCAGAAGTTGTGAAATTAATGTCGCCCTGATGACGTTACAAATTTGACGTCCCCTTGACGTGCCAATATGACGTTGAAAGGACAATATGTTTTGGTCGGGGCGTAGTCTTCATTAGAAAACGAACTTACCGAAAACACTAGTCTTTTTGGTTAAGAGCATTGCAAATATCCTTCCAAAAAAAAAGAAGACCACTTATAGTAGGAAATGTTTCGATTTCAAAATGGAATATGATAGTCCAGATGAATATCTATTATATTCCTCAAAAAAGTATATATATGATATTTATGTATAGAATGATTACGATATTTATATAAAAAATGTCCGTGTAATTAACATTGCGTCCGTTAAAAGGCCGTTTTCTTATCGCCCCATCACGGACCAGTTTAAGACGTCGTATTCGAACTGTTTTTACGTACGTCCTTTGGATGTCAGATATGGACGATATGACGTCTAAAAATACGTCCGGCAAACTTTCATACAGGCCCAATAGAGGTATGGAATAGGACGCCACGTAAAGACGTCGAGGGGATATGATAAGGTCGTGGCTTTGCCGAGTGGGTTGAATCGAGAAAATTAACTTTCTTTTATTTATGATTGAAACTGGGTCGATGGACCGAACTTATGATTTGTCTAAACATTCAAGATTCAAAGAATAACCTTTCGGTTGTTCTCAAGATCGAATTCAAGATCATTATTAGAAGCATAAGCGGATCACAGTATATTTATATTTAAAACTTGTTATAAAGAAGAAATGTCTTATCTTTATTACTTTTTTTTAAATTGTTAGTGATGTTACAAAAAATAGGTTAAAATGAAAAGAACTGGGTAGATTCGCTTTTTTTGCTGTTGAGTTACATAAGGCCACGAAAAGTACAGTTGTGCTGAAAATGAGAGGTGACTGAACGTTATTTGAAAATATGACGTCCCACTACCAATCCGTTAAAGCCGACCCCCCCCCCTCCCTCGTATTCGAGGAAACGTTATAATAAAAAATGAGAGGTGACCGAACGTTATCTAACAATGTGACGTCCCATTACTGATCCGGTTAACTGCCAACACCTCCCCCTGTATCTGAGAAAATGTTATTATTTGGTCCCTTGTTTCTTAAGTTTAAACATCCTGTTTCGTCATGGACATAGAACGGACGTTGCGTGGAAGTCGCGTCGAGATAGGAGCGTAAAAATACGTTCATCATACTTATATGTGAACAGCATCGTATCATTCATGAAGAGCTCCGTGCAACAATGTGTTAAGTCGACATGACATATTTCGCCAAAATATATTGCAAAGGGTTTCAGGACTATAGCTCCATACTGTACACTTAAACAATGATGCACGAAATCAATTCGATCATCATAATTTTATATTTTTTGGCCATAAGCTAATTTTATATAAATGACCAAATTCTTAACATTCAATGCCTCTTTTCTCAGAACGTCCATTTCAGACTTATGTTAAACGGAGTCTTCTCATGATTCATAACATATTAAATCGTTGATACAGCTCTTAAGCAATATAAGAAAGTATTCTCTCTATGATTTACAAATTATATCATGTAAGTAGTAATGTTCATAAATAAATAAAAGGTCAAACATGATTTTTCTACAATTTATTCCATTTCATCAAGAAATAAACTCTATATTTTATAACTAAGTGACTACTAGTCCAGCCTTGTAACGTACATGTACTTCACAATTTTTTTAACCCGTTTTCCACAAATACAAATGAATAAGAACTTCCCTGAGTTGAAATTAATCAGTTCAAGATACGAATGCCTCTTCGCTCATTTTTTTGCATGATGAAGCATACAATTGTATAAATAAATAATTTACAAAACTCATTATTCACTTAACCAATCCAACTGATTTAAATTTGAATTCCGAATCGGCAAGACGTCTACGGACGCTATGAGGACGCACTACTTTAGGTTCATGCGAACGTTTTCCGGACACCCCCCAACTCGGAGAGGACGACCAAATTTGGGCCCGTACGTAAATTTTCCGGACGAGCTTATTCGTCGCGGACGTAGAAAAGACGTGACAACGACGTCGCGTCCGAATCGGACAAACGAATGAAGTTCTAAGGATGCCGGGACGTAAAAGGCGTCTAAAAAACTTATGGGCCCAAATTAGGTCGTCCTCTCGACGTCACGTCCGAAAAGACGTACTATGGACGACCCTTGCCGTCACGGACGTTAAAAATATATTGCACCGAAGTAGGACGTAACAATAACGCTCTTAGGACGCCGGGACGTAAAAAGACGTCCGAAAAACTTCCATATGGCCCAAAGTAGATCTTCCTCTCAACGTGACGACCGAATGTGACGAAATATGGACGATCCTTGGTGATTGGGTTGTTTCAATTCAAGTAATGTCGCAGCTGCCTCTTCGTTCATTTGACGTAAAACGAAACACGCAGTGCAAAAAAGAAAAAAAAAGTTTCTCCCTAAGTTGCTTTAAGAAATTTTAACTTGGATTCATTTAATTAAAATTTAATTTGTCACTTTATGACGCAGAAGACTCCTTGTTCATTTGTCGCAGTTTCTTCCTAAGTTGATTTAAGCAATTTTAACAGAATTAAATTTAATTGGATTCATTCAATTAAAATTTAATTTTTCAGTTTATGACACAGAAGACTCCTTGTTCATTTGTCGCAGTTTCTTCCAAAGTTGTTTCAAGAAATCGACGAGCACTCATTTCTATTTATATAAAATAAAATGGATTTATCTAATTTGTTACTTTATTAAATTAGTTTTATTTATTTATTCAGTTTATGACGCAGATGACTCTTTGTTCATTTCTCGCAGTTTCTTCCTGAGCTGTTTCAAGAAATCAATGAGCGCAGAAGAGGTACCCTGGTCTACGGCCCATTGCGGTACCCAACCCTGGAAAGATGACAAAATGAATTTATATTTGATTATTTATCATATTTGCATAATTATCTTAGCATGAGGAAAGTTAGTAACCAAGTAATTAAGTAAATTTAGCTGCAGCACATCCAGGAAACAGGAATATTTTTAAGGTATTTTGCAACAAATTTCTGTTTAGCAAACGCCTTGTTTCACGATTTAAATGTTTAAGAGCTTACTAAATTGTTCCCAGATCTACATCGAGCAATGGTCATTCCCTCTGTAATATTTTCACATAATTTTAATCCTCGATGGGAATCAATCAAGATGCTATAACCAACCAAGGATATACTCACTTTGAGATTGGTGCCAAATGTCCACTCAAAGTGTAAAACGCCCGGTCGGCCCTTGACCGGTTTAAACAGCATCCCACCTGGCTTCTGAGTTGCCCTTTAGTTGCGAAAAGGAAATAAATAAAATCTATAAATAACAGGAGACTTTTGCAATATGCAAACTAATTTCTGACAAAAACATTTTTTGGCCGATCAAACTGAAGCCATTCAAGCTATTGAATATAGTTTTACAATATATTTCAAATCCTATCCCAATATTACTAAGATATACACATATATTGTGACGAGGCTTCATAATTTTATGAGCATTTTAACTTGCTCAATCCTACAGGTTAAGTTGGAAATCATGCAAATTATGACCCGATTTTTAATAAATGCATTTATTACATGGTCAGGGCACATCGCTCAAAGAAACGATAAGGAAAAGCTATGATGCAATATTTCTGTGTATTGCACCCGGACTATTTTCCGATTGCACTTCCGAAATTAAATTTTCATAATAAAACAATATAAACATGAATTAATGTTTAAATAATTGATTTCACATAGATAGTTTTCTTATCCTAGATGATTTATAAACGTAACATTTTTATACTCCACCCTTATTGCCAATATTATCAAACATATTATATTATCGCCCACTGTGACATGGCAAAAAAATTAACTTTTTTCAGTAACGTTTTTCTTTGTTATTCCATGTAATAAAGGGAATACAATATTCAGATTCAATATTGTTAGGTGTTCATTGCACTCAGGGGTCAAATTGGATGCACTCAGCCTTTGGCTTCGATGCATCCAATTTGACCCCTTCGTGCAATAAATAGCTAGATATATTGACCCTTCATAAGGTATTCCCATAATATTTCATTTTCGACATACCTGACATGGGATTTACTTGACGGTCTGTCCGAGTGCTCTGTAGGGGTTGTTGCAATTATAGTGGACTCGTTCACGGTTTTCCAATGTCGTAAATCAACATAATCTCTACAACACATATATTGACAATAATAAATTATACACATTGTTTCACAAATAGTGGCTCTAGTGATTGTACCAAACTGGAAAGGCATATGTGTGTTCTTAGAAGAAGGTGGTGCATTTTCAACTTGAATGATTAAACGTAGACTTATAAAAATAACATACAATAGCGCGTTTCTATATTTATTGCTCCATAGCGTGTTTGCGTATATCGTTTATGGTTAAGGCGTAACACATTTGTATCGATTATGCTTCATGCGTTAAATGATTTATGAATCATTAATGCGTATAGCGTTTGTCATAAATGTTCATTATTTATGGTTTATGCGTTTTGCATTTATCGCTAATAGTTTATACCTTTTTAGTTTTTGGCGTTAACCGTTTATTGTTTATGCATTTGTTTATGCGTTTAGTGTTTTTTTCAGCGTATATCGTTTATGGTTGTGCGGTTAGCGTTTATGATTTATGTGATAAGCGCTTGCCATTTAGCGTAAATCGTTTCTGGCTTATGTGTTAAAGAGTAGAATCGTCTGCGACTGCATATTTCGTCCATTTTTTGGCGTAGTGACAAATAGGCATTTTTAACGATTTTGAGTTAACACCAAATTTGCACAATGTTTTACGATGCATTTTAAATGCTTAAGTTTCAATGTCCAATCTTTTTCAGTTTACGAGAATATTTTTTTTTTAATATTTTTTTTTGCGAAGTGGCGAATAAGTTTTATGACGTCATTGGAGTAATAAAATTAGATTTATGACTTTTCGATGCATGTATTAATTTAGATAATACAACAGAGTATATGATAAAGGTATGGATTTATTGATTAAGGTAACATAATAAGGTAAACGATAAGGTGTACGATAATTTCGATTGAAAATGGTAAACTCTTCTTTTGCCAATATCTCAAAATGGAAAAAAAACCTATTCGTCACTACGCCAAAAATGGACGATTTGTGTGTCGATTAGGCTCTGATCTAGACCTGCTGCACTCACCTGCTTGCTATGATTCCGCCTGCGACGGGTTTGGTGACTAGATACGTGATGTCGATATCTTCAGCGATCCTTTCAAGTCTCTATATAAAAAAAAAATACATGTTTAGCAGGTTATCATAATATATACAAATATATATATGTTTTATAAAACAATAAGTTTGTTTTCAAATAGATGACTAACGTTGCATTACCTAGACTGTGTCTGGACGAAACAAGGAATTTCAAAGCAAGGCCGTATTGGTAGTTAAATAAACTCTACTGTACATGTGTATTTCAGTGAAAATATATCAGTGACTTCTTTATCGTACAGTTCAATTTGAAGAAAAAACCATTCACAGGATCAAGCGTAGAAATAGTAGAACGGTGTATCTGGAATTCGCGGGGATCTATAATTCGCAGACAAGTGTTACTTCAGGCCGTGATCGTGTTTTGACTTGAGTGTAATAGAAAACTGGTTTCTTCATGTATTCCTATATATTAGATGGTTCTAAATATAATTAATTCTCGAGAAACACGTGTCCGCGAATTATAGATTCCCGCGAATTCAAGATACACCCGTCTATTCTCGGTAAGACACGTGGCTCAGTTCGTTTTAAAAACGTAAGTGATTTAAAAGGTAAATATGACGGAAATATGAGGAATATGTGAGTGACAACTTTCAATACTGCATTCACTGCAAACTTAAATTCTGTATATCCTACCTGTACGGAGAGAGCGGTGGGATTCCATGAGGCCATTTCACTGATTTCATCGACAAAAAGCTGAAGCAATTGTTCCGAGGTGCCCTCTAGATACGCCTGGAATTATGACGAGATTCGTTAGTAAATGGAAATGTATCACGAGCAAGCCGTTTATATATTGCACAAAACGTTGATGCACCAACACGTTCTTAATAGAGCTCGTTAATACATACACCTCTTAACAATGACAATTTTAGCTTACATACCACATACGGTTTACAAAAAAAAAAAGAAACATAGGCATCATAGATGCAAAGCCCCCAGCCTATGCAAAACATTATCTATCACTTATATTTGTCGATTAAAAGAAGTATGGTAAAATAAACGTTCACAACGTCTTTCTAACATCGTCTTTATCACCACGTCTTTGTCACAATGTCTTTCTCACAACGTCTTTCTCACAACCGTCTTTTTTACATCGTTGCCTTTACATATTCTTCCACACAACGAAGTCCTAACAACATAACAATATACGCGTAAACTTTCTATGTAGTACAAATATAAGAAATGTCTTAAATTCTTCTAAGTTCAGGCCCCCGTAATTTCGACAATTTTTGGTCGATCAAACTGAGACCTCAACGTTGCACATCTGTAATATATATTTTTTCACTGTGTGAAGTTTCAGAACCCTAGGACAGAGGCTTCATACCAAAATGCCGCGGACAAACTACTGCACCACAAATGTTAACAGACGGACAGACGGACGGACGGACAGACGGACGGACGGAATGGGGGATAGCAATAGCCCTTAGCCAATTGGTTGGCTGGAGGCTAAAAGAGCGAGAAAAAAAACGCAGATTGTCAATTAGCCACAAACATTATTTTTCGCTTAAATTTGCATCATGATATTTTTGGGGCATCACTATAGTTGCATGATTTCTTCGTGTTCTAGGTATCGGTCAAATGGCTTGTTTAAGATATATGTGGCGACCTCTGTCATAAAAGAAAACACGTAGTTAAAAAAACTGCGTTAAACCAAAAACTGCATTAAACAAAAACAAAAAACGTTAAACAATAAACTGCGTCAAAATACATTTTATTGGGATTGCCAAGAATTATATTTCTTAACAGATATTTATATAACTAGATATATAGCGAATGTCGTGACTTTGAAATTACATCAATTAAATTGTAATAAATAGGATATTGCAACGCAATGATGACTTATTAAAATGAAAGTGTTGACCATAAACCTTTACTTTACGTGCTTACTTGTCCATAAAATGGGTTTGTATATAAAAGTGTATTTTTTAATTTGTGTATTAGTTCATCGAACTGAAACTATAGCTACAGATATATATAAAGGAAATAAATTCAAAATTATAGTCAATTATAATATACAAAAAAAAAGTTGATATCGTATGTTTCTCAAACATATCTCATTTTTTAACGTGTCATAAATCAAGGAATTGTTGGTATAATGTATTTAGTAATAATCCAATATAAGATATTATTACAATCTTAGAGTATATTTGTTATTGATACTTTAATGAAACCATAATTTAGAATAGTAAGTAAGCAACGTCAGTCTCAATTGAAGGGCTTAGAGCATAAACATGTTTAGTGCGAAAAACATGTTTTTGAGTTAACAACACAGTCAATATTTTTGATATGTGAACTAACATCAGTATGAGTATTAAGGTCATATGATGAACATTTATTGAAAAATATTGCGTTTGAAAATTATCAACATACTTGTTTTGACCGTTTAATTCAGGGTTTTACTTGCACAAACTAGTCTATTGCAATAAACTTGTTATTCCCATGCAATGTGCCATACCCTTGCAAAGTTAATATGTTTGCTGCACAAATATGTCTTTCGCGATAAACATGTTAAAATACCTATATTCTCTTTATAATGAAAAAGTGATCTGCAAATTTATTATAGTGCATAAATATGTTCTCAATAAACGTGTTGAATATTTTGTTACTAAAATCGGGAACTTTCAATGGCGTTTTTCTCCAAACTATGATTTCCAACTAAACATGTTTATGCTCTAAGCCCTTCAATTGAAGGGCTTAGAGCATAAACATGTTTAGTGCGAAATCATAGTTTTGAGAAAAATGGCTTTGAAAATTGCAGATTTTCATCAACAAATATTCAACATGTTTATTGCGAAAGACATATTTATGCACGATACAGAAATCGATTTTCGTATAAAGCAAATATAGGTATTTTACATGAAAAACTAAATGCAAATAACTTGTTTATTGCAATAGACAGGTCGGTGCATGTTTCGCACTGAATGTCACGGTCCAAATCAGTATTTTGATGATTTTCAAACATGAAATTTGTCAATAAATGTTCATCGTATGACCTTAATACTCATTAGGATGTTAGTTCATATATTAAAAATATTGACTGCGTTGTTAACTCAAAAACATATTTTTCGCACTAAACATGTTTATGCTCTAAGCCCTTCAATTGATAATACCATTTCAAATTAATAAAGATGTTATGATTCTTTGCATAAACCACATGTTTAATAAACAAAAAAAAAACAAACAAAAAAAAAAAACTGTAAATATTGACTGAAATTTCATATTGTTCAATTTTAGAGTAGGATGTTAAACCCAATGTATGGCTACTATTCATTTCAAGATATATTTTGAGGAATATTAGATTTTTGAGCAAAACAATTTCTTTAAATTGAAATATAACTTAAACAAATCGATTTCAAGCTTCCTTGATATAGAGACTTTAAATACATTTGTATTTTCAAGAAGACGAATAATAACAACACAAACATCGTTTGATGTAACAGTTGTTTGTTATGATTCTAATTCTTTCAGTAACAGCTATTTACACTACACACATGAATTCACACATTGACTGATCCGTATTTGATTTTGTTTATCTTTTTATACCGAACATTCAAACTACTGTTTGAAAACTATTCATTGCGACCCATGTCATTAAGGTAAAACAACCTTGATTTTGAAATACAGTTCACTCACAGAAAAGTTGTCCATGGTTTACATAAAAGCTCGATTTTATTATGAAATAGAATAACCGTCATTCTACGCAATTTATTTATCAAAGCAAAAACACTTTATTGGTAAGACGTCGGACAACGTCAAACGGACATTATGATTCGTCCAATCTGAACGGTTCTCGTACGTCCATTTTCGTCGTTGACGAAGGAACAACAACGTTGCAACTTGGTGACGATGAACGTTCGTTTTAGGTCTGAACGTAAATTGACATACCGAAAACGTTCCTACGGGCTAAACACTAGAAAGAGTTTTCGACATGATGTCCGAGAGCGACATCCTTCTTCAAGATTACCCCTGCCGAGCGGTTTTATTCAATGAACTCTCAAATTATTAATTATACCTGAAGTTTCGAGATTCTGCCTATCTTCTTATACGTCTTGACATAGACTTGGCCGGTCTCCATATTGGATCCTGTATTTAGTTCCCAACCAGAATGGTCGTTGAATATCTCCATGGCAACCCGGTAGGCTTCCTCGGCTTGGAGACGGTATTCCACTTCCTGTTGACAACCAAAAGAATTTAAAAAAGTCGAATGGGATATGCGCACTAGACCACTGACTCATAATTAAAGAGTGAGTGGATTGCTGATGCTTGAAGAATATAGACTGAATTTTTCGACTGAAATCAGTACATTAATGGTATATTATAGAGGCTACTTATCATAACACAACCATAAAATATAATATATATATGCATGGATTAAATAATCATAAATCATTGATTGAACTCCCATTCGGATTGATCGTTAAAAAAATCTCCATGGCAACCCTGTTTGGAGACGACATTCCACTTCCTCTTGACATGAAAATCGAATGAGGGTGCACGCAATAAAACGCTGACTGCTAGCTAAAGAGCGAATTTATTTGGATCTTAAGTGAAAATCAACTGAAAAATAAAACTACAAAAATGGTATTTTATGCCGGTTTCATCTGGTGTATGGCGATATTCGGCTTCCTGTCAAATACAACGATTTAGAAAGCATTTTCTATTTTTTTTGTTTTTAACATAGCGTATCTTACAACAAGATAGACAGGGATTCGGCAATGACCCAGTTTTATTGTATATTTTATTTTATCAAAGATGGGAAGGGCCCTATATAAATACTTATGACATTAAAACAAAACTGTTTGTCCATTACGGACACATTCAAGCACTTATATCCAGGGTCGAGCTAGTTTTTCTGCAAAGTGGTCCCTGGAGAATTTTGCTGCAAATTGGCCCCTGGACCAGCAGTAGTGCTACAATCCTTGGAGTGTGCAACAGTAAGGAGCTTTTCGAACATGTGCGATTTTTTTGTATATCTATTTAAGCACCATAAATAAAACAAAAGGGCCTTAGTCTCTGATTAAAATATTCACATACCTTTTTATCCATTACGGACACATTCAGGCACTTGTATTGCGGATCGGACTGGTTTTTCTGCAAATTGGCCCCTGGATCAGTTCGCTGCAAATTGGCCGCCCCTGGATGTAACGAGGTGTTGCAATCTTTGGAGTGTGTAACCGTAAGGAGTTGTTCGATCATACGCGTTGTGTTTGACGAGAGCTCGCGAAGGGGAGTTGCTTCAGAAAGGCTATCTGTAGAAAAGAATATGACATGTAATTGTATATACATGTATATATCTATTTGATGAAAGGTTAGAAACATGTCAATTAAAACGTTCTACGTTGCGAGCGACACATTCGTTTAGCATGAGTAATTATTTTTTAAAGATTAAGATGAAGATGTTATCTATAAAAGTTAAACACCAAGAAACTAATATGAGCAAAATAAGCAAAACTGCGTATGCTTCAATATTGCGCTTTTGGCTGTATCCTTGTGGCAACGTATTATACCCATGCTTAGGCTTTCATTATATATCATATAAATATTATAATTTTATATTAGATAGTGTGTGATTTCCTATGATTTATGCTTAGAGATTCCCAGTGAAAAATGTGAAATAAAACAATTAGAATTCAATAAGACTTGCATTGTATTGTATGCGACAAGCTGTGTATTCAGCTAAAATCTTAGAAATGAATAATCGATTGAGTGTCAACTATTAACTTATGCCACATAAAAGAAAAAATATGATAAACCATATACAGGCGCGGATTTACCATATGAATCACCCGGCGCACGCCCCCCTGTTCGCCCTTATATGTAAGACTAAAAAATAAATTTGCGCACCCCGGTTGAGCCTGATAATTTATACAGTTGCGCCCCCAGGTTCGATATTTTCTGGATCCGCGCCTGATATACAATGTTATACTTTGTCTTAATCAGAGCTTTGTTTATAAACATTACAGTAAACGCAGTAATTGTATATCCTTTACAGCACAATTGCATCAAAGTAAAAACAGTTGAAATCCATTAGATATTCCATAAAGTACTATTATACATCAATTATCTTTCTTATCCCACAATAGATTGTAGCAACTGAAACGATTCCAAATGCATAGGATGTATCATTCGAAAACGAAATTCCTACTGACATGTAACTAACACAACTTGAGAAAAATAGGTAAAAATATCTTGTCACATTTGAAAACATGTGAAAATATGCCCAGCCTCATCTAAAACTGCATGACGACTGCATAAAACCAGCAGTTGCAAATTTTGTATTGCACCTCATTTAAGCCTTAAAATGTAATTGATCATAGCAATAATAGGGAAATATATATTGCAGCACCAAATGCAAAAATTAATCCATTGCAATCAAGGGTTGTTGTATTTGTCATTATTCGAATGCAATGGGGGGGGGGGGGGGGGGG
>LQRL01141914.1:0-15535 GCA_001703475.1 Hydroides elegans
ACATGTTTTATCATCGATATAATCAAGTTAAATGATATAATCAAAATTATTTCAAAATTATTAAAATAAGATTGAAATAAGTTATATATATATATATATTGTATTTCGCTGTTGTTGAAAGTCAGAATGTATATATTATGGAAATGTGCATAACACAATATGTGTCCAGAAATAGAATAACTGGTCAGTTTTAAGCACTTCGCTCGATAAAGGATCATGTGCGATATCGTGGAGTTTCCGCTCCCGTTCTCTTGACTGAAGGAACCTAAAGCAAGTTGGCCGATATTTAGTCCTTAAATAAAATTGTTTAAAAAATAATATCACAAAAATGGTTTTATCAAAATGACTGAAAACCTTGATCTGAAAGTGTCGAGATAATCAATATCCAGCACTTTGATATGATAGTTGGTTGCATGTTTAAATGTGATTACTTGAATTTTGGATATGATCTTTGTTTGCATAATGTCTTTCAAATTTTATAAAATTCAGCTTGGAGGTCAAATGTGCCCTTGACCAAACTTTAGTTTATAGCACATGCCATACAGCTTTGTAAATCCGATGAAGTCCCTCAATGTCTAGATATAATACACTGTTGTGGGATATAGTAACTATAAATCCACTAGATAATTATTTTGAAATATTATTCTAACCCTATTTAGCTTAGTTTACTAGGTAAATTATTCTTAATACGAGTTAATCATTACAATTATGGAAGGACCCCCTAAAATGATTATCAAATTAATGTGACATTTAGATGGTAAATAAAATTATAAGTATATCGAGTTGAAAAATAACAAAAACTTATTTCTAATGCCTAAAATAGAGAGCTTTCAAAATATATTAAAAAGAAATAAAAACTTTGAAGAAAAAAATCTATCTATCGTATGCCCTACTTCCGAAGCATTTGTCTTATATAAGTTGCACATGTTGCGGCTTTGTGGTTTTCGCTCGAAAGTCAACATTGAAGATGGCTTCAGGAGTGCTGATTGTCCAAAAGAAGCGGCGATTATGCAGACATTCTTTGAGTAAATTCCAATACGGTATATGGAATTCGACGAAAAATAAAGTTGCTATGATTCTTATAGTGGTAGACAATCTATGATCGCCTTCATTTGATAGAAATGGTTATCCTTTTGCTTAAGCCAAAAAACGTATGTTTATTTGATGATGTCATTTATGTGCAAACAAAAAAGCTCTTCATTTATCTCCAATAAATTATAAGCTTAACTTTTGAATATCAAATACGTTTTATAGTATTACCTCATTATTGTGTAAACAATATCTAAAATGTTTTTAACGAGAAAATATTAAAAAAAAACGTTTTCTTTTTAAAATGTGTTCGCGTATTGATTTATGGTATCATGACGTTTCATCAATGAACAACACACTTGACGCAATATCGTAAACAATTCGTAGTAAAACACGTGCTTTCTGTGTGACGTTTGTTATTGTTTATGTATGGGGCAACAATCAGAAAAATACAGGAAATTTATTGCCAGCAAAGTTTCACTATGTTCATTACAAACACAATCAGGCAAACATGTAATAAAAGAAAAGTCAGCAGATGTATACCTGTACTGTCACTAATTCCTAACCACCCCCACGCATATTCAACCTGTAAAACAAGTACATGTCGTTCGTTTTCAAACGCTATTACGGGGTAATCCATCAACTAATCGTGTGCTTTGCAGGCTGAGTTAATATTAACATTATATTGACATCATCCTGCATTGCAGTACACCTCCAAACTCGCGGACCATGATGCCAAACGATATGATATCCGTTGTTTATCGTATGGTCATTAACAAACGAGGCAGGGACCATCCGTAAAACGTCGCTTTCGGAGGTGACGTGAAAATTATATTATAAAAAGGTCGCTTGTATCCATTTTCCGAACGTCATTCTTACATACGGTTTCGACGTGACGTCGGTGCACAGACATTTTACGCTCGCTGCGTAAATTGACCTCATGAAAACCATAACTAGAACGTCCTTTTTGCTTGAGGGGATATTTTGCCGAGTAGCTAACTAAACGTAACCCAATGCATTAAGGGCAATTGACTCCCGTTTCAATATATCATTTAATCAAATAGTACCAAGTGCAAGAAAAAGGATATAATATTAAGAGAAATCGTAGCACTTTTTGCAATTGTTTAACGTTGATTTGACGTGAGCGCAACGTTTCCTGCGATCGCCGGAACTGACTTTCTGATGAGTAGATACTGTGTTAATTGGAGCGATTGTAGAGCCTACTAGCCGTCCAAACGTATAAATGGCCAGATGAATCCATCGATCTTTGCAATGAGGCTATATAGCATTGATCGATTGGTTCCATGCATTAAAAAATAGATTCATAGGGTTTTAAGAACATCGTCATTAAACATAATATGAAGTCAATAAATTGAGGAATTCTTATTTGAATTATTCCAGATATGTTACAGATGATTGATTCAAAGATTTTCGTATAACATGGACCAGAAGCATTGTTTCGCATCTAAACAAAAACACATTTTATCGAGTTAGAATCTTTATGCACACCGATTTGCGTAACAACGTTTTTTGGGGGTTGATAGAAGTCCTCAACCATATACACGAGTAAGAGGGTTGTCCAGAGCAGAACCACACAGTCTCTTGGTATTACGTTGAGTTTTTTGTCATCACTTATCCAGGGGACCGCCCACCGGCCCAGTTTATACAACACAGCCAAGTTTACGCAACGCAGCCCAGTTTACACAACATCCCAGTGTGCACAACAGCTCAGTGTATACACATGTTTTTGCGGGTTTATTTATAAAGAGGGATCCTATTGATAATATCTTATGGGCATGTCTTACCAATATAAAAAAAATCTATCATAATTAGCAGAGCAAAATAGCCCCGGAGCAAACAAAGTGGACATTGCAGACGGGGATCGAGTCCTTTAGACAAGTACGTAATCGAAATGTCAGAACAAGATTCAAAGGCGATTGGATGCTATATTTGAGATCACCCAATATCAATTTTGCGGTTGTGTCATTTAATATCCAGGATTAAGATGACATAGCAACGATGTTTTCTCAACATATAAGGTGTAAGCAGCAATTCAAGAGAGAAAAAATAGATATCGCTATTGCAACGTCGTCCGATATGAAACCAGATGTGTTTTTGCATGTGCAGGCCAGTTATGGACATTGGTGATATCGATGTCAATATATGATGGTTAAATGAATCGGTGGTGTGTCTTTTACAAATGTTCAGGATTGGACATAAGATGAGTAATGCTTTTTATAACATCCTTTGTTTGTTTACATTTTAACATAAATGGTTAAAAAAACACTGTGCATCCCGATTCATTCCAGCCGCCCGTCCGCTTTCGCATTGTTTTTACCGGTTGCAGATTGCGGGATTAGCCCTCTGCTTTTACAAATATTCATTTGGTGCTCATTTGGCGAGTTTTGTTTCACTAATTGCAGCAATAAATACATTAATGACACTTAATTAATGACCCCTATTTATGGGACACCCAGCTGCCCTCCCATGCTTTGACCAAAAACCGCCGCCCACCCGGCAAGACGTCCACGGACGTTGAGCTGACGCCCTACTTTTGGCCCGTATGAAAGTGTTCCGGACGTCCTTATTCGTCGCGGACGTAGAAAAGACGTTGTATCGACGACGCGTCCGAATCGGACGTGCGAATTACGTTCTACGGACGCCGGGACGTACAGGGACGTCCGGAAAACTTTCATACGGGCCCAAAGTTGTGCTCGCAACGTCAGGTCCGAATGCGACGTACTATGGACGACCCTTGCCGAGTGGGCATGAACGGTCCGATTGTCTCTATGAAATTATTTTGTTGCTTATTCCCATTGAATATGATGGACAATTATTTTGTTAGTACTCATTGAATATGATCTGTGGTGATATCTGATTCAATTGAGGAAATAGAAATCGTGAAGTGTAAATTAGTGTTTCCTCTAACGTACGTGTAGCGTATGTGATATGTACGTCAGACGGATCGTAGTGTTTCCATTATCCGTGAAATTAACGTATCATGGCGGGGTGTATATAAGCGGCCTAACAGGTTTTGTTATTGGCATCAAAGAGAGTATTTCGCCAATAGCATAAATAAGCTTTACGTCATAAATACTTGCATTCAAATTTTATATATTATTAAAATTAAATGTCTTTTACAAATGATATATAAATATATCCGTTTTTTTTTCCTATACATTATTCATGTAATATTTTAAATATAATTCTGTGCTATAATTTCAATTTGCAATAAGGTATACCAGTTTATTTTCATATTTATTTATTTAAAAAACATCATATGGAAAAAAATAAATACATTCATATTTGGTAATAAAACAACAACAAAAAGAGAAACAACCCTTAATAGTTCCCAAATCATTAATAGTTCCGTTATAACTATGTTGAAATGGAGTTGCAAAATACTTTGATTGATAATTTAAGAGGCCCGTCCGTCAATTTGATGGATAGGATGTTTCCATGCATCAGGTTGCGTATCCGTTCCGTCCGCAGTCCGTTTATTTTACGGAAAGGGTTGCGTAAATAAAACGGACTGCAGACGGAACTAAACATATTTTGATTCTTGTCAATTTATTTTGTTCACTAACCACTAAATATATTTTGATTCTTGTCAATTTATTTTGTTCATTAAACATGTGTAATTGGATGAAAAATTATATAAAAATCAACAGTCATGTAATTACAGTAATTATATCACAATACTTCGACTGGTCTTCATCAAACAAATTTTGTCACAAATACAGATTCAATGTACAAAAATAAATTTGATAAACACTACTAAACATCATTCCTTTATCGAAATAAATTGTCTTTTGTAATACCATTTTTCATTTCTTTTATTTTGAGTTGTATTATGAATATTTTAAGAATTTCACAATGTTCTAATGTTTATACACAAAAAAATATTTCTGAAATTATTCTAAAATTGTTCTCATAATCATGAGTAGTATGATCAATAACTAATTATTATATACTAGCCGCCAAAAGAAAGTATAATCTTTTTCAAACATAATTTTAGCATTATTGTTTATTCGATCATATTGCAATTTATTAATTAAGCATATTATTTCATCATTTTTCTAAAGATTTCTTATTCAAAATAGCGATTATCATCATTGGTTTAGGTTTTCTGAAATGCTAAAGATGACTACCCTCAGCCTTTTGCCATGCATAAATTGCAGGTAACGGCACAGTCATGAATATACGGGTCAATGTAAATATTGTCGCTAGGTTTTCGTCGATACTCCGTAGCTAAGGCTTCAAGACGTATAGGGTCACACCTCAAACCATAACAGAACCTTACGGAAAGCGGTTAACTTGGTTAAAAGAACAGGCTACAAAATAATCACCGAAGCCCCTATTCGCCCCTTGGCGGCAATAGGAGTGGTTCAGTTGAAAAGGCACTCGACGCTAAATGTCAAAGGACGCTATGCGAGAGGTTTCATATAAATAAGGCGATACTTGTTCGCAAAAATGTATCACGGATTCCGACTTCGCAGTTTCGAACGTACGTTCTACGTTAGGCGTTATCCGTTTCCACGCAAACGTCGTTTCAACGTAGTTGGACTTATCCAACTATATGTCGGATCTAGTGATTCGGTCGCTTTGACCGCCTCACCGTGAAACCGGCTACACATGTATAACATCTGGATCTCTCGATCCTGATTCGAAATTTTCTTACTTTATAGCCTTTAATAATTAGAAGTGGCATACAAGTGTTCTTACAGAATCGCCGGCCTTCAGCATCCCCATAACCTGATCACAATAATGTTCATGGATGCGTGACGTGGCTACGTGTGTTTTGTACTTAATGGAAAAAATGGAAATTTTGCATAAACGTTACACTCTTTATTTTATAGTCCCAAACTATAATCAGAATAAGCATAATCAATTGCCACTGAAAAATTAGGTTTTGACCCCTACTCAAAGTTAAAACATTAACCATTGATCTATTGGCATGAAACTATGGAATTAATATGCTTACCCAGTATAAGTTTGGGACTAAAAGTTCCGAGAGCAGTTATTTTCATTTTTGTGTGTCTTAATCTCCGCAAATAGCACTTTCAAGTGCAAATATGATTATAATTATGCTGATTGGAATATGTGATGACATTTTTTTTGACAAATTGAAAGTGAATAAAGAAAATCGTTTTTGCAGTTTTTCATAAAAACTAGGAAATTTTCTAAGATTCTTGAAAAGTTCCCAAGTGTGAGCATATTTAGAGCAATGCCTCAAAGTTCTAGATTTTTCGCCCCTTGTAAACAATCCATTTCTGTATAATGTACATGTATTTTAAAATCAAAATATTGAAAACGAAACGAATTATCCAGGTAAACGCATCTTGGATAAGCATATTATTAGATATGTAAACAATGACATATTTTATACCTAGAAAAAAATAATAACTTTGAACTATGCGTAATAGTTTTTTTCTCAATATTTTTTTCCCATTCTATTATATGCAAATGTGTCCTTCAAACACCAATGACATGCATCAATTGGTCACTGAAAAATGCTCGACGGATAAGCCACATCTATAACGTTGTTTCTTTTCAGTTACAATCTGAAATGACGTCGATTTCTTCATTTTCAGTGTCATGTTTCGACTGCTGAGCGGCATAAACAAGTTCTTGTCTCGATTGGTGTTGCGCATGCGCGACCAATGCATGCGTGACGCAATTCCTGTTGTGACGTCACAATCGAAGAATGCACCAGAGGCGCTGCTACAGCGATTGGGTCACGCTGCGTCAATAGGAATGGTCCATGCTTTTATTATTGGCTGGAATATCATATTTGATGTTGCTGCCGTTTAGCGATGAGTCATTGACGTCTTCCATGCTGGAGTCTATGTCGTTGGCATTAGATGTAAATCAACGTGTAAAGGTTTCAGGTGTAAAGAATTTAATAATAGAGTAAGTTTAAAAAAAAAACATTGGTCAGTGCATTTCCACCGTGTTTTATTAAGCCATCACATAATTCATTTTTTAAACATTTTAAATATGTAATTGTTTATTTACTAAATTAGTAAATCAAGACAAATATGAAATAACAAATACTTTTTATTGGAGTACACATGTACCGGTAAAACTAATAGAAGAAAACATTGAATTACCATGGTCCAATAGGCAAATTATTGCTCAACATGATTTAATTGGTCCAGTTAGGTTATATAATACGGCTCCGCCTCGTTTTCGATTCGTATTATGAAAAATAAGTTAGCTGTTATAGTTTAGGAACTATCACCTTTCATTTTAAAAAAGAAGCAAACATAAATATATTCAAACGATAAATCGACATATCATATCGATATTTTATGAATCCGGGTTAAAAAGTCTCTAGCCAAAAAGTTTCTAGCCAAAAAGTATCCAGCTATTAAGTTTCCGACCATAAAGTTTCCAGTCCCAATATTCACTTAATATATGACATGTGCATAAAAATATTTTTATGTGTGGGCATTTTTCAAAAGTGGTCATCATTTGAATCAAATTTTCATCTTAGTTATAGAGCTTCAAAATTATCTTTTCAATTAAAACACATACCAAAGGTTTTCAAATTCGAAAAAATCAAACAGATTGAGTGAATACTTACATTTTTTTATAAGCATTTATATCTGTTTATTCGGCACAAATTTTGGTGTCGGACGGAAAATCAGTTTTCCTTATTTACTTCTTTTGGAATGAACTAAATAAAACGATATTTTATTTAAATCTACAATAGGGACTACCTAACTGCCAAATAATTTATCTATATTGCAAAAAAAATACAAAATTATCGCATTTTTAAAAGTCGAAATTCTATAAAATGAGGGGTGCTTTAACATAAAGTTGTTTATTTCTGAATTTAATGGGACTCAAAAGTTGTTAGATTCCTAGACCATCGAGGAAAGAAAGAAACTTTAATTATCTATTAAAAATTTGAACCTAATCGAGGAAATTTTCTTAATATAGACTCGGACATTTTTTCCCGTCCGACACCTTTTTTTCCAATTTATGATTGAATATATATTCAAAACATTATTATAGGGTCAAAGGCAAAAATAAGTAATGTCAAACAATTTATTTATTTACCTTATAATATTTGCAAATGAATAATATCAATAATTAATAAAATATTAACAATTTATCAGAATTTCATACGATGGAAATATAATACTATATTATGCGAGTATCAAATTGGGAAATTTGCATATGTTCTACTCAATTTGTTCATATAATGTTATTAAAGAAAATTTTAAAAGAAATTGATAAAAATCTACCAATACTCATGATGGTGTCGGACGGAACATTTTTATAAGACTTCGCGAGAAAACAGTTTTAACAGCATAAAGCATATTTTTCGACGTTAAAACTCTTTAAAAATTATTTATATGTCCGTAGACATTATGAATAAACCATAACCTATTGTCGGGCACTTTCTCAATATTTTTTTTCAAGCATTTAATAGAATTTTTCATTATTTTGAAAAAAACAAAATAATTTGGTATAAATTGCAGCTTTTTTCAAGAAACACTCATTTTAAAACACATTAATTAACATATATTACATGTATAAATATGACATTGGGCGTTTTAGACCATAAATCACGATGATATGGGTCATCATAGTTCAGGTTTGTATTTAAGGCTATGGCAGTGGCCACACGGAGCAAACCAACCATTAAGGGTGTATTTACACGGGAGCAAACTAGGCTTCAAACCAAGCTTCAAACCACTTAAGGTCGCGACGACATTTTACATTTTAACGTTTTACGTATTTTGTTTATCGGCCCGGGGCCGCAGGCCCCGTGCCTTTATACAACTCACATGCCCAATCCTATTACTGCTAAAATTTACTTCCGGTTGAGCGTGGGTAATTACCACGTGATGATTATGTAGTTTTTCGCAATTAATTTCACGCATATGTTTTTATCAAATATATACAAGATGTGAAGATATTTAAAGCATCATTATATATGTTTTATCATAATGCGTTGTTTTAGCCAATTTCTCAAGTCATAAAATAATCTTTAAGTAGTGTGCGTTAATATAATTTTGATACACTTTTTAATCATTTGAAATGGGCGATAAATGATAAGCTCCACTTCGAATTCTTAATAACCGTCATGTGGGTATCTAACCTATTTCAGAACATTAGTTATAGCAAACAAACAACCAACATCGAAACAAAAACAGAGAAAAATGCATTTAAAGTGATAAAATCGTATTTTAAAGAAATCGAATGGAATTTGCTTGGTAACAACAATCGACGTTATTTTACATTGCGCAAAATAATTGTTACGTCATACACGAAGCAAGTGGCAATTAACGTCTTAAATAGCAGGTGGAAACCAAAGTGCTTAGGCAATCCAGTTAACTCAAAGATACAAAATAAAAATGGAAATTTAAATGTTAGAATAAACAATATGTAATATTTTAACCGAATTAGTAAAATTACATATACGTATACGAAAGTATTAATATTTTTTTGACAGTATCTTGCATCACCTTTAGTTTTTCATTAAATTTATTTGAATTGTTAAGCAGCAAATCACAAAATTATTACTCATCATCTTTTAGTTGCGAATGCTGAATAAGATATCAACCATGTGCATTTGTTCTATGTTTCATCATAAAGGTGTTTCTAAAGATAAATCTTATGAATAATAGATGAGAAAAAAGAGCATGAAATAGGAAATACGTATGATTGTGGTTTGAAAAAAAAATGCATAGTTTTTCAATGATTTCAGCTACACGTAAAATTTTTGGTGGAATATAATCTTTTGCAACCTTTAAAAAAATGGTGATATTATTAAATAAACTAATCTAAATTAGTTTATATAAATCCCGGGCCACATTGCGGTAGTACATTTCTAGTTACGTAACAATGAAACATATATGATACAATTACGCTTGTCATGATAATCAAAATAGCAATTTGTTGCGTCATAATATTTGTCAAATACGAATCAATGTTAGGTTTATTGAGTCCTGTTTGTTTCGTTTTCTTAATTAAATCCTATCTGTATAAAATGTTGATATATAATTTTAATAAAATATTTGTTATTGCCGTCACGACCTTAAGTGGTTTAGTGCTTGGTTTAATGGTTGGTTTGCTCCGTGTGGCCACAGCCTATAAAAGTGTCGGACGGAACTGAGTATTTTTGGTATTTTTATCAAAGATGCGATATTGCAGAAAAATAATTTATACGATTTATGATGAATATACTCTGGGGCTATCATATAATGATATAAGTTTTCAATTCTGAGACAATTGATTTTTCATGAACATTTTTGTTCCGTCCGACACCGAAAATTCTTCCGTCCGACACCAACGTACCAACCGTTATTTCTAAGTTATTTGAGGGAATCGATCCCTGTTTTTACTGTTTATAGATAGCCGTATCATCCATGCTTTAAAAACTGGTAGATAATCAATACTAAGTGAAAAGGTTTCGATGGAATTAACGGTTAAGCGAGTACATGTAGCAAAAGTCGTTCCTATCGATTCCGTCCGACACCGGACTTCATTTTACTCTCACAAAAAAATGAAACGGTGAATTAGGTTAATTTTGGTAAAATATTTTAGGGGTACCCCAATACTAACGTGTTCAAAAAAAATAACGCTCTGGTGGGTTAGGGTCTATAACGTTTTAATGCGTTGACTTTTTTTAATGACATTTTTACATAATCAACTACAATCAATATTGAATAACAAAATCTAATTAGCTTGGTATTTACACTTTCACCAACATCACAGTCTTTAAGTGTATCAAATGCATGGTTGGTGTGTTATGTGAGTTCAATTTGTTGAATTGCATTGTCCCTTAATTTGATATGTTTTAATCTTTCTTAAATCACAGGTTTCCTTTTTAATTTATTGGATTAAGCGCGATATTATTATTGTCTCACGGCAGTATGCAATCCATTTTCATCGCTAGTCTAATGGACACATTTGACTAGTCTAAGTTCTCTCAACTATTAATATGGCATCGCCCCTTCATTTAATGAAAATTGTACCAAAAAAAATTATAATAGCCAGGAAGATAAACGTGATATGCCATTCGACGAAATATCAATCGATTTACCTGAAATGATAAATCAACCTTACCTTTGCCTAAACTCAATGCACCGACGGGCTATACCAAGCATACCGATAAAGACCCAGACTACGGTCCTGGTACTTAAGAATCACTAGTTGCAATTTTCACTTTTTTATTTGTTGGGAAACAAAATGATCGATTTGATTATTTATTTGAAATAAAAATCAACGATAAAAACAGTGAAATCGCAACCAACTTGCGATTTCAAAATCGCTTATTTATACAAGAGACGCTTGATGCGAATTTGTATTTGTCACCCTTCATCGAACATCGTTATATTGCGATGTGTGTGAGATGGTAAATATCAAGATAATTACATTTTCTGAATAAAGAATGATTGAAGTTTATCATGTGAAAATTTCATCTTTAAAAGTCCACGCAATAAAATCGACCCAAACACCCATCAGAGCGTTATTTTTTTAACACGTTTATATAACCATCAGATTCGTTCTAAAAAACTTAATGTCATCAAAAGATAAAAAGCTTACATCGACGTTCCGTTAAAACATAACGTAACATTTTGATTGAAATAAATGGAACACTTCCGTGTATCCTAACGTTGTGTAAATTAAATAATGTGTATACTATGAAACTTTATGTTTTCTGCTTTATTCAAAGCTATATTTAGACTTTTAACTGTTTTATATAGGGATTGAGAGCGAATCAACCCACACATTCCAAGAAACCGAACACACAGAAACAAGAACCAGAGATTGTTCCGCTGGTGAGTATATAGTTCAAGGTTCAGTCTCCAAGACGTCTCAACTGATCAGTGAATCAAGACTTGTCGATGCTAGCACAAACACTCCATATAAGAACTATGAAAGAGGCGTATCCATTAGTGCCCACAATGAAACAATCGATTACGTCACAATCGCCGCTGATTTGGTTTCTATGGCGATTGGCATTGCCATGGTGATACATCATGGCATGATGAGACAGAATCGAAATGGATCTTCAACCATGGTGAGTGCACTTATCAATCTAAATACGACCGCTATAAATACAATATACCACTCGATTTACCTTCTAAATTATGTATGCAAATCCAACTAATTCCCCTTAAAGAAAACTTTTAAGGGCACGCCTGATTTGGAATGCTTAAATAAGTCATTTCTGAAACCGCACTTAGTATGAATATTTATGTTTAATAAAAACATATTCATAATTCCCAGAGATCGAGACAATATATCTAGAGGCAAAAACGGCTAACACTTCAACCCTTTCGTCGTATTCATATTTTTTAACTATTTCACAACCATTCCGGCATTTTTACCGACTCACGTGATCGCCATTTTAAAATTAAGAGAAACTTTCAAGGGCTCCGTAAAGATACTTGGAGTCGATTTATCCTCCCCGCACCGAGTAATTGCAATTCAGAGAAGTCAGAAAGTGAGAACAAAGCGAAAAGAACGTTCAGCTCGCTATGTGTTCTGTTGTGATTAAATGAGATTTTATGTTTATAAAGACACTCAATGAATATCTTCTTTGACATAATCCTGAATCATCTATAGTTTTGCGAATATTTCTGATGTTTTAACACCAAAAAAGCATTTTATTTTATAAATGACAGCCTTTATGATGCTGTCATATTACGTTGAAAAAAATATTACGTTGATGTGATTACTCGGTGTGAAGTTCAGAACAAAACCTTCAGAATTCATTTATTAATTTCAAGTTTGGGACCTTTCAAATATCACTTGCGTATGCTCTATTATATATAACTTTTCAAAATACTAATAATTTCAATGTAAATTTTCAGTTTAAATGAATGTTTCGTTCTAGCCAAATAAATGCGTACAAACTAAAATCTCAAAATAAATGCCAAGTTATACCTATTTCACACCGCCGACTTGTCTCAATTAGGGTGTATTTACACGGGAGCAAACTAGCCTTCAAACCAAGCTTCAAACCAACTAAGGTAAATGCGGCAGTTAATTTTTCATCTCTCAAAATAATCTTTATTAATCAGCTTTAAACCACTTCAAACCAACCTTCAAACCAAAACTGTGGTCAGGCAAAGCATTGTGCATTGGTTTAAAGGCTGGTTTAAAGGTTGGTTTGAAGGATAGCTAAAAAACCGCTTCAAACCAAAATAAATTATTTTGACCGCCGCATCGACCTTAGTTGGTTTGAAGCTTGGTTTGAAGGCTAGTTTGCTCCCGTGTAAATACACCCTTACGACGCGACGCGACGCGACGCAACCAGACACAGTCGTAGACAGTCTTTAGCTGGTTGAGACAAAATATCCTAGACATGTTAAATTATTTTTACCGCCATGGCGCGATAGGCAATGTGAATTGTTGCGTCATAGATATTATATATTTGAAGAAAAGTTCCATTTAATCATTGATTCATTTAAATGTTATAGAATTGCTATATATTTAATAATATGAGTTCATGATTTTACTTTGTTTGTCCAATCATTTTGAGTTATTGTTCTTAAAACTCAATTAACATTGTAATTGTATGTTATTAAGATAGTGTTGTTAAGATAGTGTTATCACTTTTTTTAATAAAATTGATTGATAAAGTTTATTTATTCAACCAACCTAGATCATCATACATATTGATATTCATACTGTTAAGCGTAAATGAAAGATAAATGTATTATTATGAAAGAAATGATTTATATCATGCATGGATCGTTTTGAATTTCTATTCCAATATTCTATAAACGTATAGATATTTTATTCAACTTATATAAATTGTTCGTGAATTTGTAAGAAAATATAGGTAATCGCTTCGCGTCGCGTCGTATGGGTGTTCACACCACCGATTTGCATTGCCCACGATTCAGCATGTTGAATCGTGGCTAAACGGATCCATGACAGTCGGCGATGGTCGTGCGATCGTCGTGGAGAGTGTTCACACCGCGTCGTAGAGCATCGTTGACAGTCGCGTCGCGTCGTAGTTGAGGCAAATCGGTGGTGTGAAATAGGTATTATGCTTTGTAACCTTGTATCAATATTGTAATATTATATAATATATACAATTTTATTTGTCCACTCATTTTCCGTTACTCTGCGGCCTGAGAAAATACATGACAAAACCAAGCATAATACTTTTACAAAAACGTTATATTTGAAGTGTTATCATTCGAACAAATTAACTAAATTATATTGTAACATAAATGTATATAAGCTAATAATTACCCTATTTGACGAAAAGATTGACTTGTACAGGACATTCGTATTAGAACACTGTCTTACAAATCGTCACCTCAAAAATTATACATGAAAGGCAAAGTGTGCTTTTATATGATGTTGGCCTGCTGAACCCGAATCCGAAGTCCATTTTGTTCCAACACGTCACAATTATCTGTAATTTGCATTTTAAATTTTGCATATTTTTCTCTGTTTTTGTCAAAATAAACTACAATTTGGTAAATATTTCAAATGAATTGATTCTAAAAGATTTGAAATGAACTCTATATAAATTTTTGACCACTATATTGACTAAAAATATATATTTTATCCATAAATACAAACTAACATATTCTGATAACTTCACGAACATAGAGATACCATAGGCAGAGTCATAAAAAATAAATCGGAAAATTTAAACTTTTTTTTCTTTGAGCGATCGGGCAAACTATAGTCTTATAACGATAGTCCAATCAATATTCTCCATGGAAATGCCTAGAACCTGTGGTATTACCATGCACATAATTAAATTTAAGCTCACAATCTTAAGGAATGCGCGGCCCGTTTAAGTCCATGCGAACTACATGCCTTTGCACTTTAAGTATTTTTTTTTCAATAAAACGATTTTTACAAATGTATTTCTATATTTCATATTGTATAAATGTTTAATAATGAATAAAATAAAGTCAAAATTCGCATATTTTTTATGTTTCTTACGAAATTATGACGACCTGAACATTGGCATTACGATAGCTTGAACTTCCGGTTGCTTTTCGTGTGTAAAATATATATATATAAAAAATAAAATTGTAACATTATGAACCAACATCATTGTTCCTGAACAGTTTAATAATAGTTTTAGGGATATTTAGACATCAACTCACTGAAATTCGAATAAGGAATGATTTTTTTGGGAAAAATATTTTTCTTTGAGATTTATATATGAATGAATATTATTTTCTTAGTTGAAGATGAAAATGGATGTTAAAAGCCTCTTTGCTGGATAGATTATGAACAACGAAAACCGAAAAATCAAAATTTGAGAAGGTTTAAATTGTTATTTTAAAAATTATCTCAAACTATAAAGGCAGACCCATAAAAATTCGTCAAAAATGCCAAAAATGAAAAATCGATTTTACAGATGTCATAGTGTATGCATGTTATTAAGTGATATTGATCAAACCCCAGTATGTATTAAGTGTATTTGATAAGTGCATATTTTACACACCATAATGTACCACATATTGATTTACATATATGCTGTTGTGACTTATGCCTCGAT
>LQRL01141927.1:6611-17836 GCA_001703475.1 Hydroides elegans
CCTACTTCAGAATTTCTTTGTTATGGATGGATTACCTTTCGATGTGGATTCTGAGGATAAATCGCAGAAACAGACTGATACAAAAGAAGTCGAGCAATCTGATAATGTTAAAACGTTGACATGTGATAACATTTCATCAGAAAATATATCAAAACCGGAACATATAGATTGCGATCACTCTAACTCTAGCTCAAACAATAACGATGCTCCATCAACCGAAAAATGTGATAACAGTGATTCCGCTTTATGCGATTCCGTATTTGATACCATTCCGTATGAGTTGATACAGAAAATATTTAGTTTCCTCACCCTAAAGGACTTATGTTTAAGTGCTGCTTTGGTGTGTCGTAAATGGAATGAATACGTTAACGATCCTGTTCATTGGACGAATCTCTCCGTAGGTAGCACCCACCCAGTGTCGAGCTATCAGTTAGCTCAAATCATTCAAAAATCGCCGTTTTTGCGGAAACTTAGCTTACATGGCAAATTCGATCTCACAGCAGATGAACTGTTATACATAGCGAGGAATTGTCCTCTACTCCGAGAACTGGATTTAGGATTTGTTGTCACGATTGACCCTGAATGTATCTTCAATGTCGCACATTACTGTCTGAATTTGGAAGAGCTTAATGTTGAGGGATGTGTTCTGGTCGACAACTTGTGTGTAAGGTAGGAAATGAAATTCTAGTAAAATAATTCTGATTCGGAACTCTGCTAGATAGTCTGTATGGCGCCAAATAAGTAAAAGTTATAATGTTTGTAATAAGACTTTGCTCGATATTCTCACTTATATTTTTAAAACGCCATTAAAAGGCTTGTAATTATAACAAACAGAGGGGTTTTGCTTGATTTATATGTTATCGCAACAGCCTGAAAAGTTTATAATATATGACTTATTTTCATTTACGTTTTTCTTCAGTTACATTTGTAAGCCGGGTTGTTTACCCAATTTACAACGAGTAAACTTTTCACATTGCACTGCTTTGACCGATGTCAGTCTGAATTTACTGGCGAAAAATAAGGAGAAAATAACGAGTTTGAATGTCGACGGCATTCCATGGATAAGTGATCAGTAAGTTTATGTTCATTATGATTATTTTGTTAAAGTTATCTAAATAACAAAATTTCTCACTGTTTGAAAATATCAAACAATTATATATTTTTAGTGAATTATCTAAATTCATGTATCATTCATCGGGATAGCTGTTAAATGGTATTTTATGGAACTGAATATAGAACATTTATCTCCTCAATTGTTATGATTTTGAACGCTCAAAATTATATAAGTATTATTTCAATCAAGAATGTAGATTCTTTTTTTTGCATTTATCAGGGCACTATCTAGCTACTGTACGAAAGCTGGCACACGATTGAAAGAGTTATGGTTGGATGGAGCTGAAATTTCTGACTTCGGCGTTCAAAGTATTTCCGAACACTGCACTGAGTTGAGACTACTAAGTTTCTCCTTCGCAGAGCTCTTGACGGATTCATCTTTACGCTATCTTAAGGTATCCTATTTATTTTTATGCCTCGAATTTAGTTGCATTTGAACTATTTCTTACAAAAAGTCCATACCAATATGCCATTATGGGCATTGACTCAAGGGAAATCATAGACATTTCCGACCCCTATAGACGCGAGTATTACTGTTTCCTATTCAAGGGTCAATCGCTAGGATTTCATCTCTTTTATAACATATAATCAATTATACGCTTAGAAAATATGAAAGATCTTATCTATATAGTGATATTGCCTGGATGATATCGCATAACGCTTTGTCCGGGTAAGAATAATAATGATGAAATGAAATTAAGAAAAAAAAAGAAAAAAAAAATGATATAATTATTATTTGTTTATATTTCAGGAAATGTCCGCCTTGACAAGTTTGACTCTTCGAAAAGGCCAAAGTTTCACGGAACAAGCGTTTCAAGACTTATTTGATGCTGGATCTCTGAAAAATCTTCAGAAACTGAACCTTTCAGAATGTACACAGTTATCTGACGAAGGGGTGGCTGCTCTTGCAGACTGGTAAATCTAATTCAGTGCACCACCGATAATTTGAAGTGCTCGGGACCAGAAAATGTAGTTAAAAATTATCCGAATTTCAAATTATCCGAATAAAATTTGGTATAAAATAGTGAAAAATACAAAATCGGGACCGAGGAAACAGTTCAAATTATACCGAAATTCAAATTATCCGTGTTCAAATTAACCGTGATCCACTGTATCTTCATTATTTTATTTCATTCTTGAATATAGCAATTGAACGATTGACCTTTAATAACATGTATTTTCAATTGAAAGCTATGCATGACAATAGTAGTAATGTTTTCGTAATGTCAATAAACAAATCATGTTTGGGTTTTGTACATTTATCCATTATCGTTTATAATGAAACTGCCAACTTTTAGTCTGATATTTGTAAAAACTAAACAGGATTACTTTGAATCCAAGCGCGTTATATTGAAACACTATTAGTTAAGAAGTTTGAATATCTTATAGCCTACAATCGTTAAAGATGTTTCTTCACATTTTGTATTAAGTTGGTTTTATTTTACATGTATATTAATTTTTGTTTTGTTTCAGCTGCGGTGCTACTCTAACACATCTGTCTTTGTGTTGGTGTTGGTTTGTGCTGGATCAGGGGGTCTCTCATATCGTGGATAAATGCAGGTAACAAAACATCTCTGTTGTTGAGATATTATTTTAAAATAACCATTTAACGATTTTAAATTGATATAAGTAAAATAAGTAAGTCAGATATCGCGAAGAGAGAGAGAGAGAGAAAGAGAGAGAGAGAGAAAGAGAGAGAGAGAGATAGAGAGAAAGAGAGAGAGAGACTAACATGCATATCCCATAAGACATAATTGAGTGCCTATTATTTTAATTCATGTTTAACATAATTCATGTGTATGATTATAAAAAACAATATGACGTAAATACGCAAGGTTGACATAGTAAAGTAGGCTATGTATGTAGCTTATAATAGTAAATAGTACATTATTATAGTTTAAACCAGTTTCACAACTTAAATTAAACTTTATCTAGGAAGCTGCAGTTTTTGGATCTGACGGGATTGGATAAAATCACGAGCCAATATTTTACTCGCATCCCGACACAACTCACGGAATTGACGTTTCTCGATCTGAAGCAATGCAATAAGGTAACAAAATATGAGAATACGAAGTGAATACTGAATAGACATTGTCTTATATTGATACAGTAGAACCTCGTTAAACCGAACACCTCGGGACCGGCGAACCGATATTCGGTTTATCCGATAGGATTTTAAAAGAATATATGGATCCTCGGATCGTAAATTTTGTTCGGTTTAAGCAATAATTCGGTTTATCCGTGTTCGGTTTAACGAGGTTCCACTGTATATGAATAAAATAAATAAAAATCACAAGTCAAAATGCACATATTTTAAGTGCAGTTGGCAGTCTACTAATACTTATCGCAACTAAGGAAGTGATTATAACATTTCGTGTATACTATAAATCCGAAACCCATCTTTTAACTTTATGAATTGAAATAGAAATATACGACATAGTCTGGTCATGTTTTGATCTGCATCCTTAATTTTACCTGCTTTTGGCTTGAACATAAATTATATGTTATATTTTCCATAAAACAAAGAATGACTTTTATTTGCAGATAAATGATGACGTCTTATTGGAGGTAATCCAGAAGGTGCCATGGAAACTCGTAGTTATCGACTACAATGGAATTGAGACCCGAGCTCAATATAGCTGAAGATGATTTAATTAAAAACTTCCATGTTGTTGTAAAGACATTTTGGCTTCAATTTAATAGTTAATAGTTGAACTCTGTATGAAAGAAGCGAAGAGCTCCAACTTATATGCCAATTTGTTTTGTGTTTTGCCGTTAAGTTTTCGTTATCCTGCGATGAATTTTATTTAAAATAATATTGCGATTAGAATTTTATTAAGTTCACACTTACATGTGTGTTGGTTTCCGTGACAGATTTGGGTTTTCATTTGACTACCAAATCGAATATGTTGATCCTGGTTTACTGTGTTAAACAATGACAAGCTATAATACAACCGACCATGCCCTAGGGTCAATAAGTAACATAAGATATTTGACGTCAATTCTTCTTAACCAGAATATCCAAGAACAGTGTGCCAAATCTTTCATGACTTACCATGATAAATCTGTTTAAATAAGACTTTATGGGTTAATTTCACAGCCCAAGTCTAGAACAGATTTAAAACTAGTTGAAAACTAGTCAGGACTTTGGCTCTGATACTTGTCTTATATGCTTAGAAGTATGTGTTAGCATACCATTGTTAAGTTTGAAATTTGCGTTATTCGTATTAAAATCATGTATATATCTTTAGATTTAGAGAGTCGCATAAATATTTTCATGTAATAAAGAGGGTTATATGTAGTTTGTATATATATTTAAGTCAGTACAATTCTACTGTGATAAAATGCTTTGTATTAATTAAAATTGCCCATTAAACATGTGTTGCATTGACCATAAATAATAATTTTTCTATCAAAACCTATGTTATTGTTTGTTGCACTTGTTATTTTTCACTCAACTTATGTATCGGATTTTTCGCTGATAATATATTCGTACTATGCATAAGCATAGCATCATGTTAATTGTTATTATTCATAATTCTTTCCCTCCACTTGTTAAAATTTATCTATTCTGTTGAAAAGTATAGCTTAACCTATAACAATGACCCGAAACGGGATGAAAAGGAAAAAAGCACCTCAAATCATATTTGAACGAGCGAATGTATGCTTTATTAGTCAGTTTAATGTCCCCGAGACCCAAATGAAATGTAAAATTCAACATCTGCTATATTTATTAATTAATTAAGATTTAGGTAAGATCAATGTTGTATAACAAGTAAGACAAATGATATACATCAGCTAATTTATTGTTTGCAGAAACAATCGAATTCATATTTATTATACAACTGAGTAAACCATGACTTTATTTTAACATATGTTTAAACATGAGATGAAAAACTATTAACTTTCTTTTGTTTGTATCTAAATAACCATGACAAAATACATTTCGTTTCAGAAAAACTTGACAAGCCTGTACTTCGGAGTCTGAACGAGAATAAATTTGAGGAGAAGTAACAAAATTTTGAATCAGTTCTTTTAAACTGCATAAAAAGTCATTAGTATAAATATATTTTACCATGTAGAAACAGTTACCTAAAGATAAAACTCAAATTATTACTCATCCAAAATGAATTGTGTGACAATTAATCACTTCACAAGGTTGTGTATCAAAACTGAATCGGGATATTTTCATTGAATACTTCTAGTTTCATATCACTCACTGAACAGTGGGAGGGCATTCCATTTCTAATAACTTAAGATTAGAATATGACATACTCTACCTAGAAATGTTAACTGATTATTGAATAGGGTGCTTGCAACAAATGCAATTATAATATTTTATAATTGGAGAAATTTTGTAATTATATTAATATATTGAAAATCGTGGTAATATGCGATTTCTGTCGCTGTTTCGTAAAATCAAAATGTCAAAAAGACTGTGCATATTGTTGTCCACTCCCCTTCCATTTCAAATCGGATTCCAACACTGTTAGTTTATGTAAATCACCAAAAAGCGGTAAGTTTTCGAATAGCTATCTACAGTAAAGCATACATTGACATGCATACCTTAAAAGCACAATTTTTGGTAACAACAAATGTTAACAATTATATAATATTAACACATAAGAAAGGGGTATTTTCATATCGCGCACTGTTAAATACTCGCACATCAAGTTCAAACATTGAGAGCACTTATTATATGCAATAATCACTTGGATACAGCCATTTATATTATAATGAATACCAAGCTGTTTGAATCATTTTTCATTGTTTTCAAATAAATATATTATTTTGAACACACTTTCCTTTAAAGGAGAAAACATCAGTATGTACAATTATTAAAGTGCTATGATAACCTGACAAAATTATAACATGAAACAGTGCAAATATTATATACAAGCATATACATCTTCCTGAAAATGTAGTTTTGCAACCAATGTAATAAATTACGTTTATAACTTGTTTCGAATTAAACTAATATCCAAGGACTAAAATAGGTGGATATCGAGTCATTATTTCACACATTTACATTTCTAGACCGGTCTACAATTTCTTTATGTATTATCACCACAGCCAATTTATGCTGAAAGATGCGATTTACAACAACTCATCTAGTATCTAAAATATCTTCTCATGGAACAACGATCAAAAGTTACTGCAATCTTGTTTTTCGAGCAAAATCAGAGTTTACCTTATGTTTTCCACAAACACGGTGACATAGCATTAGTTGAGGCTACTGAGTCAGGGTAGACGGAATGTATTATTTTGAATTACAACATATTCTAAAGCAGTTACTTCATGTGCTAAAAATATTACAATCTTAAGGATTTACAAGATCATTGAGGTTAATCGGGCATAAATAGTATATCGGTGGCATATAACTCATTCCTTGTGCAATGTGCTAGTTACAATATTAGTTTTTTTCGCGATAAAACATGGAATCAACGACATATTTTTTGCAGTTTACATCGAATAGCGCAATGTCATACAACACGTTATGAATAAATATATACATAAAATTGACTTATCAATTATTAAGTTTTTATTTATTATTTCATTTATTTTTGCAACGTTCAACACTTTGCAAAGCGACAGGAAGGAAGCTTCTCCACATAAATGCACCACTGAACATTAAGCCCTTGACATTTAGTACAGAATATCCATTCATAACATACTCATATACGAAACTTTTTTTCACACAGCATAAATGAATAAAAATAAGTAAAACGATCATATTTGCTGCTGCTCTAAGAGTGCGTTCCTGAAATTAACTAATTCTACTTCTACATGTATGATGTAGTATAATTCTATTGGTATAACAACAATGATAGGATACTGAAGATAATAAGTGATCTATTTTTTCAAGTTTACAACAAAATCAACCAAAGCAATATATGTTCAGTTAACAGGTATATCTATCATAATGCCATACGGCACAATGGCGACTGAAAAAGTTTAAAAAAAAAAAAAATTGAAATGGATTTATTCTATGCGTTAAGTTTCAATGGCGGTAGAATATATCACAACATTTATTAACACTTGAAATGCATGCAATGTAAAACACTCGAGACATCAATTTACATTTCTTATCAAATATTTGTTTGCTATTTTTTTTTTTTCAAATTTCAGCGAATAAAAATTCATAAGCTTTGTCACAATTAAAATTTAAACAGTAGTTTTAGCAAGACATACACACGTTGGATAACGTTTTAATTGAACATATGCTTGCAAATTCGAACAATAAAATTTCCATTTTATTACCTAACAAATGTTGGGTTACATTATTTTACATTGTACCTTTTATTCTTTTCCCTTCAATATAAATAAAGGTAGATATACATTTATCCGGAAATACATTAATGCGTTTTGCGCCTCATAATCGAATTTCAATCAAACATATCTATCACATTTATATATTAAAATAATTTTCATGTCGTTTCAAACATTCACGCTTGGCAGTATATCCATACATAAATCACAATTAGAAAATACAACATACACGAGTTTATTATCCTCAGTTTTAATATTAAAACTTCTTTGAAAACTCTGAAAACACTTCTTTTTTTCTTCACACAGAAAAATGGTTATCTATGAAAATATTCACAATTAGGGTCAATTTCACAGCTTAAGTCAGCTTAAGACCAGGTTCCCGTTTGTTATAACACTGAAACCGAGTCTAGACTTAGGCTGTGAAATTGACCCTTAATTTTTATCCCATAAGCCGCCAATATATACCATAAAACACACACGTTCTTCCACTGTTTTTTTTTTTTTAATGAAGCCAACTCTAGCTTTGGCTATATAGCCTACACATCGTGTCACTTTCAGTTTGGTTGAGACTTAGTGCTTCACCGTATTTCACTAGTTTTTAACCCATGAAAACGGTTCTAAATTCTATGATAGACACGCCGAGAACGTTCTCTCCATCACATACTAACTCAAACAGGGCCTCTCACATATCAGTTTGAGTGGTGGGACTAAGTGCTCCAAAACGGTTTTTTAACCAATGAAGCTCTCACACATCCGTTTGCTTGAGACTACTGGGCGTCGTCGCGGGTCCTTCCTCACACATCTCAAATTCCTCATTCAAGAGATCATATGTGCCCGACCGCTTCAAATTCGTCTTCACTACAATCAGCGGCGTATCCTTCGTCGGTTCACTCTGCGTTGACACCGACATCAACGAATCATCCTGCGACGTTTGCGCGACGTCGTTTTCCAGAAACACGTTGTTCGATTCACGGCGGTTTGTGGTCGTTGATGTAAACAAATCAGCGCTGCTATGGCGGTTTGTAAGAGGGGCGGGCGGGCCGAAGTCTGATGTTGAGAAGGAGGCGCTTGACACCTTTTTGCGGTGCAGAGAGTTGGTGCCGTTTCGCGGAGAGTCGAACGGGGAGCCACGCGAGGAACGGGGAGACTTGGGTTCGAAGAATTCCATGGCGTAACCGCCGCGTGGGGAGCGAGGGGACTGTTGAGGTAAGGGTGACTTTTTCCTGTAGAAAAGGAGTAAATAAGATATGGAGTTTAGACTTTGATGGGAGGATATTGTGATTTTAATATGTAATGTGTCCACGCTATTTTGGTTTCATTTTCTCTTGGAGCATCAGTTACATGATAATCGGGTATAATACAATAATATTTTAGCAACAGGAAATAAAAACTATGTTTCCTTTGCAGTTCTCAAACTTAATATTTTATTTTGGCATTCCAAAGGGTGAGCCTTGAAGCAAAACGATTCTAGATAGCAAAACCAGAAAACATTATAGAAATGGTACAGATTTTGTATTCAGTCGTACCATTAATATTTTGAAGCGTTATAGCAACACAATAATAGCATCACTATACCTGCGCATGGGTTCCGGTGTACTGGCCGTACTACTCGGTGGCGAATGACTAATCGATCGATTCAGTATATCGGCTTGGGACAGATCCTGCGACAGACGCCATTCGAGTTGATCTTTGTCCATCGATAGACGTTTGTTGGCTTTGGCCTCGCGGTCGAAGCGGCGTAGGAGGACTGAGTGCTTATCGGAGAGTTGTCTATGAAAAGAAGGAACATTTTTTGAAATATAATGGAAATATTATTTAAGAAATATGGAGACTTCGAGAGCTTATTGGTTTATCTGATACTAGTTATAAAGAAAATATAGAGGCTAGGATTTCCATCTTATGCCTAAGCCATAATTCGGCACATCCGTGTTTGGTTAAACGAGGGTCCACTGTATATAAATTAACAAATTGAATTCAAATTGACCGACAGTGATTGGCCTTAAAACATAATTGTAATATAACAAGACGAAATGTTGGTAATATTCTTCATTAAAATAAATCAATTTCAACTTTTTCTTTTTTCATTTTGGTTCCTTTTTAGTTCCTTTGATAATTGCTTTGTCTTAAATTAAACATGTTTTTGTAAAATAACCCTTTTTCCTTCTAAATAAGACACGTCAATTGAGATATATATATAGAAATGGTAAAAAATATCTCTGCAATTATGTAGTAAATAACATTTACATCAAGTAAGATTAATGATTATATTCCAATTATGTCAACGCTTGAGGGTGGTAACATTATCAAATATCATTTAAAACGCAGGTGGGGTTTTCGTTTTTATTTGTTGCTATTCATCACAAGAAAACACTTGTTGATGCACTTTCGAATGAACCTAGCCTCGCTTAAATTTATATGGATGTTTGTTTTTGACACGCGCCCTTATGATTAAATTATAAGTTTGCGATTGTAATACAAGCTTATTATTTTGTGATATAGCATTCTACCTTATAAATGTGCACTATTTTGAGGGGATAGAAATACTAAACCGAAGATGGAATTTAATACCCGCTCCTTCTATTATAAAGATTCGAAATATAATTGGATGAAGACATTCCCTAATTTTATACTTCTTAGTCGAAATCAAGGTATTCACTTCAAATTCAAAATATGAATTCTTAAGCATTTTCCCCTGAAAGTGTCTTGACTTACTTCTCATTATCTGCTTTGATTTTGATGACTGCTTCTAGATTTTCTGCTCTTTGCTCTAACTGCTTTATTTTTTCTTTTGACTTTGGCAATTGTTCAAGCTGTAACAGAATACAAATATTTCAACTTAAGGTTATAGTTAATTAATTTTATGATAGGTAACATTTGGAGAACGATTTCGAAATTCGTAATATTTTTTTTCCAAAATAACCAAAGGCAAAGACGAGCTCTGAATTGTCCTAAATATATTATTTAAAAAAATAAAATGCAGGTCGGGCTAAGTGAATAAATTTCCGCACTAAATATATTTAGTTTTTAATAATAACTTTATGAAACACCATTCCAAACTTTTACAAGAACAGCCCTGCAAGAAAAGCACCTGAATATGTTTAGCTAAACATTTTACACCTTCTTAAGAGCTACCTAAAGTACGTAACGATTTCATTCACCAATTTATGTCAAGACTTAAGTGTTTACTGGCACAGAAACTGGCTAGTGCACATGCCATTTCTTTTATATTAAAATATCCACTCAATATATATCATGTGCATCCTGACTTTTTCATTCAAAATCACGTTTTATGTTTTTTTCTTGACTCTTGTATGTCAATACATAATCAGCAATGTTAAAAGGGATACACCGAACTGAACTTTTAGGTTTTTGGCAGTTTTATAAAAACACCGTAAATCGAAATGTGAAGAGATGAACTAAATTCACTATCTGTTTGCAATATATTTAAACATTGGTTCATTATTGAAACAGAAAATATTAGTATTATATAAATGACAGAACTATTACTCTAACATCATTGACGTATTCTGGCCCTATAAGCGCGAAATCAAATAAATCACAATTCATTGATAAGACTAAAAAGTTTGAACCACTAAAGGTTTACTTTTAGTCTTGATACTAAAAAGTACTAATTTCTATTTAATCAAACTTTTAAGAAACCGATCCCCACATCCCTTAACATACTTCACATACCTGTTTATCTACCAATATTTTCTGAACACTGTCTCCCCAACTATCTTAGAATTTGAATGCGTTCCCAGATATAGACACGAACTAATGAAGGCCAAATTAACAATAGTGGAGGCGGTGCCTGGCGACAACTTCTGGTCGTGTGGGTTGTC
>LQRL01141942.1:7053-18481 GCA_001703475.1 Hydroides elegans
GTTCCCTAAACAGCTTATAATGTCACTGGGGTTACCAAAGATTGGAGTGAAAATAAGTCATTTTAAAATCATCACTTTCAAATTGAAAATTTAATGGAAAAAAGTAGGTAATCCCAGTGACACTGGGCAAACCAGAAAGGCATGGCAAAAACGAGTGACATTGAATAATAAACGAGTACACATTGTTTCATTAATCTAATTATAAAATGACACTCAACCATCATAAAATTTTGGAAACTTTTTGGGCGGAAACTTTTTGGGCCATGTGTCTTTTTTGGAAACTTTATGGCTGGAAACTTTTTGGGCGGAAACTTTTTGGCTGGAAACTTTTTGTCCCATGTTGTCATTTTTGGAAACTTTATGGCCGGAAACTTTTTGGGCGGAAACTTTTTGGGCGGATACCTATATAGGTACATGACCAATCTGTACATGTATATGTAGACTGTTGTATGAATGGCAATTATCTACACACATATTTTAATGTATGTTTATTTCATTGTTCTAACCTATATTGTGTATTGTTTCATTCATAGTTTTTTTGTAAAGTAAATATATTGATGAAATATATCCTTGAAAATCAATATTGAGCACATTCGATTGCCAGGCATTCCGGATGTAATGATAAACATGCATTATGAATCTCTATATACCCGAAACATCTGAAAGCGGCTATGGAGTATGCATTTAACTTGTTTTTTTTGCAATTTTTGTTAGCTTGTTTTGATAGCTTGATTTGTTTTGTTTTGATAGCTTGATTTATAAACCGAGTAAAAAAGGTTCTGTCCAAGAGATATAGGCGAAGTAGATATGTAAGTCTAATGAAATTCACATATCTATAACGGTTTTGACAATCCTTAGTTCAAAGTATTGTTATATTTGTTATCATTTGCTTCCGGTAATCAATTAAGTGCATTTAGTACTTACCGCCAAGTTACGTGTGTTGACCATTTGTTTCGAAATGCATACGAGATACGCTTTAATATTTGATTCATTACCAACTTGGTGTTAGCTTTACTTTTTAGCGGTCTTTTTTTAACAGTTTGTTTATCCTTAGCTTGAATCACTATCACTTGGTATCAATTTGTTAGTCTCAATCAAAATATGATACTTTATGCTTGTTATATGTGTTTTTCCGCGGTATAAAATGAGTTTGTATGAGAAATGAGTAATGAGTCTTGCAGCAAAAATACTGTTCAATATCAGTGCCAAATGTTACCTTGTTCATGATTGTTTAAAGCACTAATGAACAATCTAATTATTACCAAACTCCAAACGAAGTATAACATTTGAATAATGAGTGGGTCTATCGTTATTGGGACAACATAAAAACAAGGTATATTTTGTGTTATGTGTTGTTAAATTTGAGCTTTAGTTGAGGTAATTGTTAATGATTTTAACGATCGTTTGATCCATTTCATTGTTTTGAAAATCCTTAGTTCAAAGTATTTTTATATGATTATTTCGCTTCCGAAAACCATTGAAGTGTACTTAAGTCATGCTTACCACCAAGTTAACGGTGTTAAACGTTTGTTATTGAAATACATATACGAGATACGCTTTATTATTTTTTTTACACTATCAACTTTATGTTAGCTTTACGTTTTAGCTGTCTCTTTTGAATATTTTGTTTATCCTTAACCTGAGTCACAATCATTTGGCATTTTTTTTCTTAATTAGTCTCAATTAGAATATGATACTTTATGCTTGTTAGATGTGGTATTTCTATTCCTGTGTTTAACATTTGTTTCACAATTTATACGAAATAAGATTTTTACTTATAAAATGTACCTTGTGTTAGCTTTACTTTTTACCTGTCTTTTTTTAAGTAGTTTGTTCATCCTTTACCTAAGTCACAATCACTTGGTATCACTTTGTTAGTATCATTCAAAACCTATACTCTATGCTTGCTAGATGTGGCATTTTCATTTATTCATGAGTGTGAAATGAGTTTGTATGAGTGATGAGTTTACACATATAAATTTATAGGTAGTTTTATTACATAAATATACTATTTTACATCGATTTATGTTTTATACCAAGGGACGCGCATAGGTTGTAGGCGATACCAGTCTTGCAGAGAAAATACCGTTTCAATACCAGTGTCAAATGTTAGCTTGCTTCTGTTTGTATAAAGCATATGTCAACCCTTAGCTATAAATTAATACTTATTTTAACTAATACAGTTTTATTGTGAATGGTTTCATCATTGTTAGCACAGTATCTTAACAAGGAACAGGCGCGGATCCAGAAAATATTGAACCTGGGGGCGTAACTGTATAAATTATCAGGCTGAACAGGGGGCGCAAATATATTTGTTTGTCTTACATATAAGGGCGAACGGGGGCGTGCGCCGGGTAATTTATATGGTAAATCCGCGCCTGAGGAATATTTCGAGTTATATGTATTATTGTAATGAGGTTAAAGTAATAATTTAACCACATGTTATGTTTATTGGCCTGTGATATATTTTTGCTTTCAAGACATAAGAGAGAAAATGTTTTTTATTACATTGCAATTTTACATGTCGCTAGCTTTATATTTAACTGTTTCTTTGTAACACAAACTACGACAGGATCTAAATTGAAGAACACAGTTCATAAAGGATAATTTTAAAAAATCAAGTTACCTTTCATAATATATATAACTCAAGTTAATGAACATCACCTACCTGCAATTACACTACAAATTGCAAGAATCCCCCCGTCTCAAAAATGCTTGAATGGGAATCCACTATTTACTTTATATGGAGAACTTAACCATTTTTTTCAAACAAATATAGATTTGTTTTATATTAAACATGTAGGTTTTGTGTAAATTTGGATTTGTTATATATTAAACATGTAAGTTTTGTGTATTTTCTGATGTATCTCTAGTTATAGTGATAAACTTTGTGGTTTTCACTATCTTCTGTTGATAATGATTGCTATACAATTAAATTGTAACGTTTTCGCTTACCGTTTACATGAATTTAGTACTTACAGTAAATATACCTGCGCTAAAACTCGATTCATAGTTTGGTGTTTAGTAGGATGTAACTTGACAGAATCTTTTGAAAGAATTCCTTAACATTTACTTATGTTTAAATTGCGTGTTTTTTATAAAATAAAATGTGCTTGCTTTATTTTGGTATTTTAATTTCTTTGGGTTTTAACGTAAATATATATATTTATTATAAATAAAAAGGTGACTACATGGCCCGAATATACCGTTATAGTTATTTTTTGATATTATATAGATTTTCGTTTAAACATCACCATATTTGCCCCTTCGGGGTCCGGGATTAACCTTTGTTTTCGAAAATGTGTTTCACGAAGTGTTTATCTTTGATCGTAACTATGAGAACCTCATAAGAAACATACATACTTACATGTCATGCTAATAACTCGCTTGTTACAAACGTTCCGTTGCCCGTTACTGTAAAATTAGAATGGTATTATCAAACCTCCTTGGTTGCAATTGGTGTATAATTATTAACGTTTAAGGTTTATATACCGGGCGCGGAAAAGCGTAAATGAAGTGATTTAAACATATAAAAAAACTTGTTTGAAAACGAGGAGGTTGGCCTTTATATGTGAGAATCCGTTTTGTTAATGCAATTGTTGATGATCAAAGAAAACCACAAAAATGTAAGCTTTAGCAGTACGATTTATTCACATTCAAATACTTCAAAATACTATGTCCAAATTCTATTTACAATAAGTTTAATCAAATTATGCCTTTCAACTTGACTGACAATATATGTATAGAAATGTATATCTGATCTGATTTTTGCATTTTAACTCTAATCAGATTTTATGTACACGAAATGTATAAGTTTAATTTAAATCTAATATTTACAAAATACCTTCAAGTTCATACAAACAAATATAACCTAAATCCAAAATCAATACAAACCAAAACATTGAGTCTAATAATAATATCTTATCGCAGCATGTTTGAGTAATCTATATCAAACGTAGAACATACTGGTATACTGGAAAATCACTTAATAAGATAATCATCTTTCGAAATATTCTAAGATTCAATCACTAAATCACAATAAAAACCCCAAAACAATGTATCTTTCGGAACATAATATCTCGAAATAAGCTTAAATACTACATGTTGATATCAAAATAATATTGTAAAAATATTAATACAATGGTGTCATTTATATCATGTCATTTTGTTTTGATTACATATTTTACATCAACTCAGTATGAGGTCTGGGCTAAGTGAATGGAAAGATGGTCTGAAATGGTTATTAAATTTTAGATAAAAACACCTAAAATCAATTTCAATTCTAATAGCCCTTAATATATAATCTAAACAAACGCATAGATTAAACTTAAACATAACAAACAAATGAGGCTAGTTTCTCTATGTATGATTAAATGCAATATTATATTCTAATATAAGACTATAGCTATTCATAAAAATATAAGAACGACCGCTCACAGATAACAAAGGACCATGTGCAACTTATATAAGAAAAATGCTCCGGAAGTAGGGCATACGATGGATAGATTTTTTTCTTCAAAGTTTAAATTTCCGTTTGATATATTTTGAAAGGCCATTATTTAAGGCATTAGAAATAATTGTTATTATTTTTCAACTCGATCTACTTATCATTTTATTTACCATCTAAATGTCACATAAATTTGATAATAACTTTAGGGGGTCCTTCCATAATCGTAATGATTTACTCGTATTAAGAATAATTTACCTAGTAAACTAAGCTACATAGGGTTGGAATGATATTTCTAAATAATTATCTAGTGAATTTATCGTTACTATATCCCATTACAGTGTGTTATATCAAGATATTGACGCACTTCATAGGATTTACAAAGCTGTATGTCATGTGCTATAATCTAAAGTTTGGTCAAGGGCGCATTCGACCTCCAAGCTGAATTTTATAAAAGTTGAAAGATATTATGCAAACAAAGATCATATCCAAAATTCAGCTTGGAGGACGAATGCGCCCTTGACCAAAAATGAACTTTTCCATGAAATTTCGTGCAATATCTTAGACTATTGAAATATCGACTTTCACTACAAAGCTCTATAACATTTCTGGAAAACGTCTAATTTTCCTATTTATTTGGATGAAATATAATTTTACACTATTTATTGCATTAGATATATGAATGAATTTCAAAAATTTAATTTCAATGACCAAAAATATATCAAGATATACGACATGGTGCTCAAATCAGCCATCATTCCGGCCAGTATACAAGTAATCGCATTTCAAAATGCAACAAATCAACATATCAAAGTGCTGGATATTGATTCTTTCGACCCTTTCAGATTAAGGTTTTAAAATATTTCCATAAAACCTTTTATTTGTGGTATTTTTTTTTGAAATAATTTTATTTAAGAACTAAATATCGGCCAACTTGCTTTAGGTCCCTTCAGTCAAGATGCTATTTTGGGTGTTTATTTCTTTATAAAAGGGACGTTGAAGTTGCATTATGCCTCTCATTTCATATCGAGAACATGCAAAACCAATTTTATTCATTTAATATTTATTTTAAAATATTAAGGGCAGAATATCGATTCGTAACATTAATCTAGAATCAACAAAATCCACGTTAAGGTATTATATTTCAGTTTGATCGTTTTTCAATAAAATATTAGATAGAAAGAGACCTTGAAATCATACTCTTATGATTGAACATGAATTTTGAAATATTTCGTTCATATACAATGAACTTAATGGCAGGACAATATCAAAGGGACAGTATATTCTAACGCACAACTAGGAAAAAACTCGGGATACCCCACCCCTGAGTTATAGTCATTTACGAAAAGACTGTTCGTTTGTTTCCAATGAAAATTTACTATATTATAATTTAAATGTTATATAATAACATATCCAAATTTCATGCAAATCGAAAGGGAGCGGAAATTCCACGATATCGCACATGATCCTTCAATAGTTCATTACAAATTTTTAACCAACCCAGTTGACATCAATTATTTTTTGTTTGAAGAAACTTATAGATATTTTACACCATCTATCCATGATAATTTAAGTACATATGATACTTGATTATTGTACAATTAAGTAATATCATTATGTAAATAAATGAATATAGAGTTACCAACCAGATTTTGGTATTTAGATTTTGTCGATCTGTACAATATGCATAAATATGTTATTCAGTATTCACATCGCATAAACATTGTGTGACTTTGGTATACCCTGCGTCAAAGTTGAATATTAATTTAATTAGAGTATTTATTCGCCTAATGTTTCGGATGCGCGCTTGCGAAATGTTTTTTCGATGCGGCGAAATGTAAAGCAAATATGCTAATCCCAATATCCCTGGGTTTTCCATATTTTCTTTGAATTTTGCAGTGTTAGAGAACATTTTCGCAAGCGCGTGTCTGTACCATGATACTATTGCGAAAATAGTTCTTTATATAAGATTAATTCATCAAATTCTCAGAATTTGAAGTAAATATAATTACAATAAGAAAAAGGATCTTGTACATTATTTCATATTGTTAACAAATAAGTAAATTGACATATGATATTTATCATACATGTATATATAAACTCAAATAATTGATCAGTCGAAAAACAGTTAATAATGTTGTGTTTAGTATAATTAAGTATATACACATGATTTGAGTATACATGACAAATTGTTTGTTATTTTGAAAGTTTTACAGACATGCCGATATATATACACCAATATCACATAAATGGGGGAAACACCTTACCCTCGGCTATCCAAAGCTCATCAACATTTTTTCCTAAACAAGAACATACAATTTAGTCACTGAATATAATAAAACATATTATAAATTGTACGACCCTTATTTGTGAAAGTTCAATTTAAAGAATGCGAATTGTATTTTGTGCTTATTATGATTGTGGTTTATAAATTATATACATTTTTAATTTTACGCAATCTTAGTATTATACAACATCAATAACGGAAAAAGGAAGATTATTGCAGTCAACCAGCTGGTCAAATGCATAATCAATTATTAAAATGTAGTAGTGTTATACAAAACTCATTGGTAAACATATTTAGGTGATTAAGAAAGAAACCATGTTGAAAAATGATATTTAGTGATTGAAGGTATTTGTCAAGAAATCAAAAAAATATATATCAGAATGGCTTTAATTATTCATGCGTGTGTCGTTATTTTACTTAGTCCATATATAAAAATATATCAATATAGATATATCTCACATAACTTCATGCAAATACATATTTAATACAAGTACATGTGATATAAGTGTATTACAATTATTATTATCATTAACAACTATGTATGATAAAAGTTATTTTACGGAATTTTACTCATCTAATCGAACAAATCGAATTGCATCGTATGATATTAGTTCATTTATAAATACTACAAGGTTTTAAAAATGCTCAAATATACAACAATAATAATAGTTTCATATATATTTATTCATTCAATAAGGATATTTTGTTAAGTATCTGGAATATTATAGCTCATTGTCTACAAACATATAATGTATTTATTTTCATGTATTTTTATACGATTACATCGGATAAACGTATATAAAAAGCAAAGAATGTTCCGTTAAGGGTCTATAAAAATCGCTACTACCTGTACCGTCATATTCTATTTATAAAAAATGTCATGTTATTGCAAACACCGGGATCTATCAGTTTAACAAACTTTTCAAAAATCATTGAAGATATCAGAGATCGTGTGACAGATTCGTGCCTTTGCTAACGCGTAAATGCGTTTAATAATAATAAAACATGGCAATACTGTTTCTAAATCTAATGTACAAAAGTTAAATAGAGATTAAAATCGGCATATAACATAGTTCAATCAAAATATATATAATTAAAAAATCCGGAAATTCAAATCTATCTATAGTCATTAAAAACTAAGATCTGGAAACACACATCATTCATAGAAACTAAGATCTGGAAAAGAACCTTACGACTTTATTGCGCAGAAGCCGAATGAAGGATTCTGGGAACATGGAGGTTGACGCGTTGACGTAATTGAAGTACTTGTATGGCTCGGCGATCACTTCTAGTAACGCAGCTAATAACTTCCGGTTCTAGGAACGAAAGGAAAAGTAAATATATATTCCTTGATGACGCCTCTTTGATGAATAAAATATTAAGCGTATCATCTAACTAGAACATTCTAAAGTTATGAAGGTGGTTAAACCGAAAAGCAACATTGACGTTTATTTCATAGCAAAGATGAATTCCAGGCAATGATTTAATGTACTTAAGTCAAATGGAACAAATGAAATATTGAGTGTGTATTATATCCTATATCACACCCTTGGTTGTTATTTCCAAAACCCTGGTCATGATTATGAATGTTATGTGGAATAACGATCATCATTTCAATTGACACAACTACACAAATGTAGTATACAATGTTATACAATGATAAATACCTTTAGCACTTCCTGATGCTGGTAAAGACTGTACAACCTCCCATCTCGTACGATGTCTTCTATGAGTTCCTGGTATTCCTCTGTTAATGAAAAATATAAATTCAAATATATCAGATGGCGTACGACCCTATTTGTCGTGACGTCCCGGCTTATAGGGGCGTCCCTATAGACCGGGACGTCCTGAAAAATAGGGACGTCTTCCACACGTACATCATAGTTTATCAATTCTTGATTTGTTTAAGGTGACTCAAATATCTGATTTATAAAACTCCTGGTTACTATTATAATGCTATAATGAAAAATGCATAACGTAAAATATCTTATTCAAATACCCATTTGGTGAGCTAGTCTATATCAAATGATGAATCTAGTTGCATTCAAAATTATGCATATTATATAATAACTCCCTCTATTTATCAACATGGATCGTTTATTAATAAAACAGACATCTTTGAACATACCGTCATACATGACGTAGGGTATGGAGAATCCTTGCGCCGTGTTCTGAGAGTCTGACGTAAACTGCACGTAGAGCTTCTTGCTGTGGGCTGTGATGGCCAACGGGGTGAGGGCGGGTTCACAGGTTTCATACGTCAACAGTGAGTACTTGGATGCTGCAAGATGGAATATTCACTTGTGTGTTTTTGTTAAACATTTAACTACACCTCTAAACAAAATTAATTAAACATTTTATAGTATTTCTCGGCAATTCACATCCTCAATGCGTCCTAATTACGTCTTTTAAGTCCGTGTAAATAAGGACGGAATCAGAGGTTTCGGTCGTTAATAGTGAGTACTTAGAGTCTGAAAGACATAGAATAAAAACAACAGGGGTTGATTATTTTGTGGTTGTGGATGTTTTGTGTATTCTTAGCATGAGAAGTTGCAAAAAAATCAAATATTTGAATTTGAGTTCAGACATTAAACAAAAAAAGAAATTAGTAAACATATTTCACAAGAAACTACTGGTGCATCACGCACGCGATAGATTTCGCATTATCACTACTTAATAAGAACATGTTGATATTGTCAACTTTATATATTTATTTCTCTTTTCCTATTGTAAACTATATATTATGTTAATTATGCGTGTGAACACAATTTAAAAAATCGGTACCGCATATATAACTGTTTAACAGTGATTAAATTATTCGATTCCATAAACGTACCTGATTTCCGCATAGAAAGCTTATCCCCGCATCGTCCATTAGCGTCCAGATCTATCTCAGGAATCACAATGAGCACGCGACGTCCTTTGGGCGGGCTGATGTTCCACGTACACGTGACGTCGATTGGATATTCGCCCGGCCAGTTGGGTGTCTCGACTTTGCCCTGGTTGTTCTCCATGAAACCACCGCATTCGGTGGCTATTAAAAAATTGGGAAATAAAGACATATAGGAAGAGCACTTAACGAGTTGTTCCCAAAAAAAGGTGTTCCCCACCAAATTCCAGCTAGCTTGGAAATGTTGAGGAAATTCATTCTAGCTTGGAGATTTTAGCAGATTGAGGAACACCTTTTTGGATCATTTCCTTATTTTCGTAATAAATATTGATAATAATAATTTCAAAATTAATCAAAACTGCATGCAATTGTATAATAAACTGTTATTATCTGCTATCTTTTTCGTTTACGAAAACGGAGCAGGTTATATTTTTGGTCCGTTTTTGTTTGCGAAATTTGTTACCCGCATAACTTAGTCTTAAAGGATATGAACAAACATCAAAAGTATACCATAATGTAACACATAACATGAAGTTTATTATCGGCTGGTTAAACTTATGAAAAAATGTTTTGGTTGATGATAAACGTGGAAAATATAAATAATTGGATGAAAGCGACGTCGAATCGCACGACATCCCTGTAAAGCTTCAAATGTCTTACATTATTCTAATTAGCTAAGGTGACCCTTGAACCCTATTTTGTCTTCTCTAATTGGCTGCCTTTAATTACCAACACGAAATACACATTGACTTGTCATACCATTAAACACACGTCAATCGAAACGCATTTTCAATAGAGTGGTAGCTGAGTAGGCGGGCATTGTCGTTGTAAATATGACGTAATTATTGCGTCAAAGTGCAAATGCAGCGTTAAGACAGCCCTTCTTATGCTTGGTTGTTTGGGTTAAGCACATACATGCATTAACAGATAAAAGGGTGTTGTTATTTTAAGTAAATAAAGATAAAATGGATAGACTATCCATAGCAACACGCATGAGAGAAGAGCACTTCACGAGCTGTTCCCAAAAAAGGTGTTCCCCATCAAATTCCAGCTGGCTTGGAAATTGTGAGGAAAGTCATTCTAGCTTGGAGATATGAGCAGATTGAGGAACACCTTTTTTGATCATTTCCTCATTTTCTTAATAAATATTGATAATAATTATTTCAAAATTGATCAAAACTGCATGCAACTGTATAATAATATGTTATTTACAATATATGATAGGTAATCTAGTTATTTTCAACATTTCAATTTTCGCAAAAGGTGTTCCTTTTCTGTTCCAAGCTGGCTAGAAAAGGAAAAACAGTCCAGCTGGCTTGGAAAAAAGGAACACCTTTTTGCAAAATGTGAATGTTCAAAAACCATTATTTTGTTGTTGTTCCTACTTATAATGTTGTTTTAAGACGTTTTAACAACTTTTTGAAAAATGTGTCGTGGGGTGCCCTTCATGAGAGATTAAATATGTTAGACCTCGCATGGAATCACAAATGTTAATTTGCAAATATGGTCTAGATAAATGGTGACTGTTCATTTGTCCGAAGGTTCATCTGTCCGAAGGTTCACCTGTCCGAAGGTTCATCTGTCCGAAGGTTCATCTGTCCGAAGGTTCAACAGTCCGAAAGTTCATCTGTCCGAAGGTTCACTTGTCCGATTTTTTTAGAAATGCGAAAATACCAACAAATATTGTCTTATGATACCCCTCCTCCCCGGCGCCTATGACTTACCCCTCCCTCTCACTATCATATGGGAGCCGAGACGGATTATATTGACACATACTAAATAATAGAATAAGACAATATAGACT
>LQRL01141946.1:0-10462 GCA_001703475.1 Hydroides elegans
GGGGGGGGGGGGGGGGGGGGGGGGGGGGGGGGGGTGAGGGTTATAAATACAACATGAAAGGTGATGGATTTTCGATTGGTTTGGACCGGAAAGGGGATGTATACAGATGCAAAAATAGTGTATGCAAAATGATAATGATTAAGCTTAACCCTTAGGTTTCTTAATAAAATAACTTAATATGTAACATTATATTATTTGAATTGCTGTCTGAAATTACAGTTGAAAAAAAAGACAAATGCATTGTTAGAAACCTTTACATAATGTAATGATATCATACAATAGCGTTTGCACATAAGCTCATTTTGAACTGTACCTTCATCTTTATTAAACATTTAATCAATAAATTTATTACATAAATATGTATTCCATTTTCGATTCAGTTGAAAAAGAGGACAAAGACATGGTCCAGAAACTGCTCAAATCCTGGTGTCGGGTTCGCGTAAAAAAGAACAAATATCTCAAAGATGTCGCTGACGAAACCGCGAATATATACATCATTAAAATGCTCGATCAATACGAGATTCCAAATGAAGTAGCATGTACGGCTTTTTCATGCGATGTTCCTAAACTGAAGGAGCTACTTGCAAGAGGTAAGAAAGCCATTCAAATATAACATCTATGAAAAGAAATACGGAAAACATTATTAAAATATCTACATCATTAAAATGCTCGATCAATTTGAGATTCCTAACGAGGTCGCATGTGCGGCTTTTTCGTATGATGTGCCAACGTTGAAGGAGTTGCTTGCTAGAGGTATAAAATAGGAAAATTTCATTTACTTATTTCTTATTTTATTTTATGGAAACAGATTATTATTCCAGAAAAAAGGAAATAACAAAATGCTCTGAAGAGTAAAAAATATTGTTTCTGTTTTAAATAGTTTGTTTATTTACTTGCACAAGTCAGCGTATGCTCAATTTAATCAATGAGTTTAGCTACATCAAATAATACTGGTTCATGGTAACACAATTTAAACCATGATATGCATTATTAATTTTTCGTTACCTGCTCAACCGTATAATCCATTTCCCCTACCTAGTTAACTTTGCGAAAACGTTAACGTAACAAAATCTCATATTTGTTCATATTTTAGATTACTTAGTTATACAACAATTTCATTTTATTTTACAGGTGGTGTGGATTTGAATATGCGAGACGAAGCATGTGATGTTCCTAAACCACTTGTGGTCGCAATCGAGGAATTAGGAGAAATCGGTCGATCCACTGTGAAAGTCCTTAAGTCACACGGAGCTACAGACGGCAGTGATTTTCCAAGTGAGTAATGTGATTTTGAGTTAAGGTCACCCGTGGTGTTTTTTTACTGTTGGTTTAAACATGCCAAATTATATCGGTAGATCCACCGTGAGGGTTCTTAAGTCACATGGTGCAACAGACGGCAGTAATTTCCCGAGTAAGTATTAAGAAATCAGTTTAAGGTCGATCGCGCTATTTTTAAACATTTTATTACGAATAATTTTGTATATTTAATCACATGGGACGATCCACCGTCAAGGTCCTTAAGTCGCATGGTGCAACAGACGCCGTGATTTCCCGTGTAAGTAAAATGATTTTGAGTTTAGCTCACTCGCGCTGTTTTCGATTGTTTAGTTTATGATTGAAACATACCCAATTATATCGGTAGATCCATCGTGAAGGTCCTAAAGTCACATGGAGCTACAAACAGCAGTGATGTCCCAAGTAAGTAATATGGGTTTAGAAGGTCGCTCACGTCATTATTTTTTCAATATTTGATATGCGAAATTTAATTTTCCGATCAACGGTGAAGGTCACTCGGTGCAACGGACGGCAGTGATTTTCCCAGTAAGTTATATAATTTTTAGTTAAGGTCACTCGCGCCATTTTTTTCAAATGCTTTATTTCGAATAATTTCGCATGTAAAAATACATGAGCCGATCACCCCTTAAAGTCATTAAGTCACATGGAGCCCCAGATGAGAACGATTTCCCGAGTGAGCAACATGCATTTCGTGTTAAGTCGCTTGCGCCATTTTAAAATGTGATTGCAGTCTAACATATTCAATCGAAATGGGTAAATAAATCCACGGAAGAGACCTAAAATAAGGATTTACTCAACACTACCAAGGATCAAGTAGCTTATAACAAACTAAAAAATATGAATTATCAGTAATATATATTATAATTTTATAGGTGAAGTCGAAGCATACCACAGTTCCTTCGAGGAATCACCCTTTCATCAACTAATCGAACGCGGGTCCGATGCTAGTATCTTAGAGGCCCTCGATCTGATCACAGATAAGAAAGTCGATGTGAATCTTATCAGTTATCGCGAGGAGACGAGCGGCTGGAATTATATGCATTACATGATTGACAGGTGAGTGGGTGGGGCTTCGTAATTGAAAATTATTTGATTAACATGTGGTGGTTCATCATGGAAGAAGGAAGATTGACAGTTGGGTTGGTTGGAAAAAATAATCTATAGTTTTTGTATTTGAGAGGGCTCTCAAATGCAATTGTTTGTCCACGTAGGTGTTGGTAAAATGTAATGCACACATTCTAATACGTGCTGAGAGCAAAATTTAAAAATGGTTACAAATGACAGTTTTATCAGATTGAGGACAATGCCAAGCACTAAAAACTAAAGTGTAAATTCAAAATGCCATTTTGAAATTTTGATATCTAAATAAGAAGAATTTACACGAACGAAAATTAACATGAAAGATATTATTTCATGATAAACATGAAATATATAAACATATAAACCGCAACCTTTCATGAACCCTTTTTTCCTTAGATACACGAAAATCAAAGCCGACAACGAAGAAAGGTCGCGTCTGATCGTTCGCGGAATGTATCGATTGGCTCTCGCGGGAATCGACGTGAACGCACGTGACACAAAAGGAGACACGCCATTGGTCAAAGCAAGCGCTACGGGCGACCAGAATCTCATTACACATGTGATCCGTCTTGGTGAGTTTTTATGGTTATACGAATGTGGTTATTTGATTTTTTTTTGGGTATGAACACACGTGACACAAACGGATACACGCCATTGGTCCAAGGTAGTGCCACGAGCGACCAGAATCTCATTACACATGTGCTTCTTCTATGTGAGCTTTTGGGATTTTTGTTGTTATATGATTGTGGTTTTATGTATATCTTCGATGTTGGATTATACATAAACGTGCGTGATACAAATGGGCGACCAGAATCTCATAACGCATGTGCTCCGTCTAGATGAGTATATATAGATCGTGATTATGAGTATTGGCATCTATGACGATTGATATTGCGAAATTAAAAGGAAAAACAAGAAATGCAGTAGAAGCAAGAAAACAAGGAAACTGCCAAATGTTCGTTGTTTGTCATTGTGTAGGCTCGACTCTATAAATGCCAAATGAAAAGTATTTTTTTCGTTAACAGGAGGCGATGCATCAATAACGGACAAAGAGGGACGCACAGTCAGCGTATACGTCTACGAGGATAAGGGCAAGATGGTGTTCGACAAGAAATATCGCATCGCGGATTTGCCAGGCCTTTGGGTTGCCAGTGAGTTTTTATATTCAATACAAGTGATCATTCATTGGCAAATAACATAGATAAATCGTTTTTGTATCTGGTTTATTCGTCCTGAGGTATCCTCAACGTACAGGACACTTTGGTATTACTATTTATAAGTAAGTCTAAGTATGAATCGTTCAAATGATATGTTTTCAATAAAATTGTGTGTGAAAACATAGCTGTGTTTGAAATATATCGACGATATCTTTTTAATAAAATGGTGTGTGAAATAATAGCTGTGTTTGAACAATGTCGACGACATTTTTTTTCTCACTAAAATGGTGTGTAAAATGTGGCATCTTTATTTCCTCCACAGTTGACTCAAACGACGTCGACAAAGCCAAGCGCTGGTGCAAATCTTGGGCGCGTGTCAACACGTGTCGCGGAGATCGACGCATGATTGACGTCGCACGTGCCTTGAAACGGAAGGAGATTGTGCGCGTGCTCGAGCAACATGAACATATCAACGAGTTTGTGATCGCCACGTTTGCCAGTGATATCAGGGCGATGACGAATACTATTGCGCTTGGCAGTGGTAAGTGACCATCGTGTTTGCAGAATGTAATAAGTGAATCAAAAGCTTATCTAAACGTGTTTTTATCAACAATATCTAATTTTTGAAATAGAAAACGTCGGTCGAGATAGCATGATATTAAACGTTACGTCAAATTCCACCTTGTTTGTTTGTTATAAAATTGAAAAGAAAAGGAATCATTCTTGTAATTAAAAAGTAATTCTTATAATTAGAAAACACATAACACCTTCAATGCTATCATCAATCGCCAATCAATTCAAGCATTTGTTTTATCTTACTCTACCATGTAGGTGGAAAAAAGACGAATTCGATCGACGAGTTCTTCCACGTCGGCTACACGTGGGACCGTCATGCCGAGTTCATCTGTCGTCCAATCATCATCAGTGCCCTTGACCTTTGTACACCGGAAGTCGTGGACTTTTTGCTGAAATTTGGCGCCAATTTGTCTAAAGAACACGAAGGTAGGAAAACGCATTCAATGATCAAGTAAAGATTTCTTAATTTACTGCAAAATTCAACAAATATATCAAATCAAATATCAATAGATTCACTCAATATATTTTTTTTGTTTATGTTGTAAGTTCTTGCCTAAAGTTAACTTAGTAATGTACACTGCAACCAAGTTTTTGTTTAAAACATGCGATAATAAATCAAAGCCATAAATTATTATGTTTACTAATTATGATAATATTATTTAAAAAAAAAAAGATTTTAGCTTTTCCAAATATCATCAACATTTCATGTTAACAGAGAACCCGCCCTGTGGCCCGATCGCATTCTGGGCATTCCATGATCACGTTAGCAACGAAAATGCCTTGGTGGTTGCCAAGCACGCCGACATTGGTAAGTCAATGGCGACATATTTATACAAATACAAATTTACATTTTAAAGAAAATAACATAGTCTTATATAAGTTAAAATTCCATTTTCTCATATAAAATCTATTTTATTAAGATTAAAATCAACGCAGAAGTTTTACGTGACGAAAAAATGTAATATACAGGAATGAGAAACGAATGCATGATTGGCGATAATGATGCTGCGAGCAAATGATGATCGTTCTATCATGTTAACCATGTGGCTTTAAAACAAAATTATTTCATGTAGAATTACGAGACGAGTTGGGCTGCACTATGCTTCACAGAGCGATTCGCAAGAACCGACGAGAGCAGAAAGTGGAGATTGTTCTCGAACTTCTAGACCGAGGGGTCGATTTGGCTGCGAGAGATTATGAAGGGAGCACAGGTTTGTGGGCCAACAATTTTCCATTTTAAAATGTTTGCATTTTTCTTTGCGGTTTTACACACCACCATATACATTGATTTTGTATGTTCAATTTGTTTTTTTTTTCACGCTGTAATGAATGATAAAATTTCATTGTACTTTAAAATGTTGCTATAAATGACGTCACTTTAACGTTTATCAATCTTTTTCACAGCCCGTGAATATATCGCAATCTATGAAGTAGCCAAACCATGAACGATTTTGTCCTCAATTTAGTCAACGACGTCTTTCAATATTCTCTACATTGTATCTCATTTATTATATACATACATGTATGTTATGTCACTTAAGAGCCATTTGAACTTTTTCCGCAGCTCGAGACTATATCGCCATTTACGACGTCGCCGACGCCCACTTACTTCGCCAAACCATGGACGATTTCATGCTCAATTTAGTCAAACGACGTCTCATTATATTTTCTACATTATAACCCATCTATTATATATACTATGTCACTTTATTATCTTTTTTTTCAATAGCTCGAGACTATATCGCCATTTACGACGTCGCCGATGCCTACCTACTTCGCCAAACCATGGACGATTTCGTGCTCAATTTAGTCAACGACGAGCAGACGATTCAACTCGAAAACCTTCTTGTTTCCGGTTACGATCATGTGATGGATATCACGGGACTGAGGAGAAACCGCGTGGTTTCAGCGCGAGATATTGCAGTGTTGAAAGAGTACAAGGATATCGTGGAGATGTTTGAAGATTGGGAAGAATATCAGGTAATAAGTGGTGATGATATATGTTTTTGAGATATCAAAATTCGTTTATTTGGCGGTGATAGCTGTTTATGGGATATAGATATCCGTTCTTAAGATGTTCATATCGGTTTGGGGGTGCTTATATATATCTGCTTCGTGTTGATATCCGTTTTCCTGGTTTTGATATCCGCTTTTTTTTGAGAGCGAGATATCGCGGTGTTGAAAAATTACAAGTTTATAGTGAATATTAAGAGGATTAGGAGGAATACCAGGCAAAACTGAAAAGGGGAATTTCGATATCCGTTTAATGATTTTTATATATCATATTTTGTGTGTCATAATTGATTAAAATAAATTGGTGGTATTGAAACCGAGTAGTTGCTATGCGTGATACAGCGGTGTTCAAAGAGAATTGTGCTGTACTAATTAAGGCCTATATAAGTATATATTAACCGTGTACATTAAGACAAGTTCAAGTACTTACTTACTTTTTCATATATGTGTTTATTCAAATATCATGTTACAGAGCAACATTGAGCTGTTACACAAGAGCGCAAAGTTAGGAGACCTCAAAACCATTTCAAAGATTTCAAGCGAAAAACGCTATGCCTATGGTTAGTGTGTTTGTATTGCAATAGAAAAAGAAATAAATAGTTCTTTATATGAAACTCAAAATAACATCTAGTGCTCATTAGAAGTAAGCTTACTATAAATATTACTAATAGATAAAAGTTTTGACAACTTAATTTTAAAAACATGTGCTAAAGTTATTGATCTAGTCTAAATTTAATTGCATTTATTTCATCTAAATTTTGTTTAAAGGGACCTATTCCATGTTGACTACATTCACATGTGTATTGTCTACGTGCGTTTGAATATGTATCTAAATAAAGATATTGCTGAATCTTAATGCGAAGAAATGCCTTTTTATTCCTAAAGAAAACTAGAAAGAACTAACATTTTCAGCAATTCATGGGCGGCTAAGAGAGGGTAAAACTTCCAAGCCTGTTCAACGTATATTTGTTGAAAAATTATCAACTTAACTATGAATTTTACTATACTATACAATTGTTTCAATTTTTAGGGTGCTGTATCTGTACATTGCTTATTTGAATGGCTTTTCGACATTCGAAAATGACATTGAAAACAAATCTCGTAAACCCTTAAAGCATTTTCTATTTGCATGTATGAGCCAAAAAGACAGTATTTTGTAACGGAATAATAATTTCTTTGCTCTGATAATAGAAAACAGAAGTTGTTTCTTGTTAATTGATTGTTTCATATATATCATTTAAACAGGATAATGTGATATTTTTAAGAAAATTTACTTTGAGCTATCATAAATTCTGAATGATATACCTTATGCAAATTATTTAGATTCCATATTCTCTTATTCTCTTCTTACCGACAAAACACAAATTCTGAATGAACTTAATAATGTCATGGAAACAAAATGCCTTAGCTTTAAGAATATATTAAAACAAATCTCAACCTTTATTTGCATGGTTACGCTTTGCATTATGTTTTTGCGAAATTTGCTCACATTTTTAAAGACACTCTAAAATATGCCATTGTTATAACTATTTTCTAATTTGGGTATTCGCTATTCGCAGTTGCAATGGCAGGTTCTTAGGAAAATATACATAATTGAACTGTCGTATACATTTCAAAATTAATTTTACTTATTTAGCCATTTCAAGCTATTGACACATCATTGAAACTGTAAATAATGCGTGTTTTTACTATTTGTGTTGCGCTGTTTAGTAATGCTAAAAGACGCTATTACCTCACCGTGTGAACCCCTTCTAATGGTGCGTTCGGCCCTTTGTGTCTGCGTCTGTGTAATTGTCACTGCTATAAAATATAGCGTCACAGCGGAATTAATACCGCTGGGTTTGCTATATTTTATACCAATTTGAATTCCGAAGACGCAGACGCAAAGGGGCGCTGAAACGGACATTTTTTCTCCGATATCTAGCCCCAGCTAATGTATGTTTACTACGGCTATGTTGGCTAACGCCATCCTTTCTAAAATCCTAAACCAAAATTCATCTATATTAAGTTTGATCAATATATAAAGCCTATTGTCCCTTTTCTTTTACCAGGTTTAGATAAAGCAGGGAGAACTCTCCTGCATCAAGCGGTTCTCTTCCAACAACCAGATATTGTTGAATTCCTCTGCGAACAATATCCCAACCTCATCAATTCCAGAGACAGTGTAAGTATAACATATACATAACTCTCCTACATTTGCTATCGATTTTTCAGCTCACCTATTCAATTTAGATATTTTTAGGATATCTATCGGAGTTTTCATCTTCATTAAAACAAATGTATATTTGTACGATACAATTAACATGGAATGGCTCATATAATAGCTTTGAAACGCCAATCCACTCCGTTCAGTGAAATAAACCTGGGTTTAATATTATTTGTTGGATCTGTTGGATTTTATAAATTAAAAATGCATATATACATAAACTAAAAATAATTTTAAAGTTTTTTTTTGCAACATTCTGCGAATACGTTTTGTCTTCATATTTTCAGTTGAAGCGCATTCCCTTGCACCTGTGTGTATGCCTCAAGGAGCGTCAACTCATCTGGCCAACACTGCAGGACGCTGGGGCGGATCCCAACCTGGTTGACGTGGTATGTTATATTGAAAAGAATAATATTTTGAGGCATTAATTTATCACATTTTCAATATATCACATATCAAACACATGGATTGCATTAAAGACAATTCATTATAACCCCATCGTCGTGTGATCGAAAATCAACACTATCAATCACTTCTTTTTTATTTTTGACGTTATTTCCGTGCACGATTATACATGTTTCTGCGTGAATACACATTGCCTAAATCACAACAAAGTTTAAGTAATAGATTCTAGCATAAAAACATGAGAGCATTACAACGATAACAACATATCACACAGCCACAAATAACTAAATTATTTATTTTTTGCAGAACGCCATGTCCGTATACGACTATGTGCGTGAACTCGAAACGCCTACGGCCCCGAAAGACAAACCAAGGGGACGTCGCTGGCGTAACTACAAGGTAAATATGACCTCACTTTGACGTTTGCACATGTCTTGACTTTGATACAGCTTGACATATTTTGTGATGTATTTTTTATGTCATTGGTTTAAATTTATGACTAAGAACTGTAAACAGTGCATCATTTAATACAAAACAAATAATGATAACGACACTTTGCGTTTTCAATGCAACGAAAATGATTTATTAATCGTTTGAAACTATATGGATCGAAGCTTAGTTACTTCATCTCCCCAATACAAATCGCCCGACCATAACATATGATTATTTTGAAGCATTATTTTTATTTTTCTCAGCCTGAAAACGTCATTGTAACCGAGCGTAACCAAGACTACGGTAGCAAAGCAGCACGATATGAACTTACCCTGCAGCTCAAGAAAGTTCTCAAAGAATCCGGAAGTCTGAAGGATGTTCAAGCACTAACAAAGAAAATTAAGGTAAACTGATGAAATTATAAATATAAATTAAGTTTTAAGAGAGTGCCACAGAGAAGAGGGAGAAAATAGGGATCCAGAGAGAGGGGAGCGCATGAATGACTGATAGAGAAAGATTTAATGAAAGAACGAGAAAGAGAGGGAGAGAATGTACAAACTGGGATTCGTTTAGTCCTCCAATTTGATGGGATTATCAAAGAAAATAGTAAAAATAACTAACATTCAAACTTGTAACTATGCTTTGTTTAAATCAATTTTGATATGTATACGTCGGTTAAAACAAAACACTGTATCTTAACTATGATATGCTTTTCGATTCTTTTATTTCAGGCCGACCTTTCGATGGATTCACTGGATTGTGAGCTACTTCGCATTTGCGTAGAAAACAAAACAGCGAAAATTATAATAATAAATATTCATTTGACTTTTTCATCTTGATAAACATTGTGTACTAATTGCCTTAATCTCTTTTAGGCTGATCTGTCGATGGATTCACTGGACTGCGAACTACTTCGCGTGTGCGTTGAAAACCAGCGAGCGAGCGTGGCGCAACATCTCATTGAAGTATGTCACGCCAGGGTCAATCCACAAGTCAGGGTAGGGATAAGAATGTATTTCTTTTGATATAATTGCTTAAAAATATGTGTAATGTATGCATATACGTGTTACGTTACTTGATAGTGTTAACACAAAATTTGTCAATTAACAGTGAATGACAGTCAGAGTTAGGTTATAATTATTATTAATATTATATATCATTTTTATTATTTAAATTATAACGATATAATGACATATCTTTATCCCCCGTGAAACGGAGGGATATGGGGTTGAGCTTGTCCGTCTGTCCGTCCGTCTGTCCGTCCGTCTGTCCGTCCGTCTGTCTGTCCGTCCGTCCG
>LQRL01141956.1:35300-46760 GCA_001703475.1 Hydroides elegans
ACAGCATATTCTATTGGTAGTTTTATGGCTAAAAACTGTTGGATTTCTAAGATGTAATTGATAAGATAATAATTACATTTATGTATAATTGCTATAACGGCTTCATTTTGTTTCGAATTAATGCAGATTGTGTTGGAGCTGATTGAACTGCGAGAATTAGGAGCAGCCCGCTCACTGTTGAGACAGACAGATCCCATGGTTATGATGAAGCAGCAGTATCAGGACAGATACGTTCATCTCGAAAACATGCTTGCTAGGTCTTACTTCGACCCTAGAGAGGTAAGGCTTTCGCACTGTTTTGTTCAATGTCTAGAACGATCAGGGGGTAATAGGCGACCAACACATTAAAAGGGAAAATATCATGACTACAGAAAGTTTGTTGTAGTGTTAATATAAACAAGCATAGCCTTCAGAATACAATATTCAATGTAATTTAAAAAACAAGAAGCTGGTTAGCCTAGTTATGTTTGAGCTAAAATATTAAGATGAAAATGAGAATAATTTATGCAATTGTCTCTCTGGCTGTACGCATACTGTATAAAATCTTCATACTTTCTAAAAATATCCGATCGATCCATGCACCGATCATTTATTATTTTTATCCCACCCCCTCAACCTAAAGGCATACGCGGAGGGCCAAACCAAAGAGCGACGTCGTCACGCGATTGCCCAGGCCCTGGCGGGCGAAGTGAGCGTCGTGCCGCCCAGTCGTCTCCTTGCGCTGCTCGGTCAGGCACTCAAGTGGCAGCAGCATCAGGGACTCCTGCCGCCTGGTTAGTGGTTGCTTGGGGTTATTTGTTGTGTTATGTAGAGTTGTATTTGAATGGAGGTTTGTTTCAAGCTTGCTTTAAGGCCATCTATAAGATTTAAGCTGAAAGTCCGTGTTTTTTGGTAAAAAAAAATATTGTCGAGCATCAATATTTAGTGTTATAATATTTGGATCTTTCAGACGAACTAACGCGTATATAGGAGAAAGTGATCGAAGTTTAAATTTTTGCTGATTTATAAATTTAACTCTTATATTGATAAGTATATTGATAAGAGTTTGGTATCTTAAATTATGAATACAAAACTAGTAGAAACCATCCCAAATATTTGAGCAAAATATCGATTTAGTTGTATTATCGCTCGTATTATTGTTTTTTTTTCAAGGTACCTCGATCGATGTGTTCCGTGGAAAAGCAGCAGTAAGAGAACAGGAAGACGAAAAATACCCTACACAGCTCAGCAAAACTATCAAAGTGAGATTCATTTAAATTACACATTTCAGATATTTTGCTTTGCTGTCACTTATAATTTAGTTGTTGTATCATTTACCTGCAACCATTAGTTATGATTTAATGTAGAATTGTAACCATGTAAAATTGCCTGATAACGTACACAATTAAGTAATGACTAAGTGGGATAGCGCATATGTACATATTTACATATACACATATACAGTCACAAAACTTAAATATTTTTTTTATACCAGCCCCATGTTTTCATGTATTTTTCCCCATTTATACTTTTTAGTTCGGCCAAAAAGCCCACGTGGAATGCGCGCGGTTCTCCCCTGACGGTCAGTACCTTGTAACAGGATCCGTAGACGGCTTCATCGAAGTCTGGAATTTCACGACCGGAAAAATCAGGAAAGATTTGAAATATCAAGCTCAGGTAAGTTGTAGAATTCTTATTTTTTTCACTCTAAAATGTATAAAAGGTTATTCAGTGCTACATAGATAAACACTTTATAATTGGATGATGTGCATAAACGTTAGTGGATTAAGGCATGATTTGCTGAGTTTGACCAAGTACGTTAAATTTTACCTCGTAGAAACCATTTTTTAAAAAGATATTTCAAGTTTTGTTCCGTCCTCGATTGGGATGCCTGCTTTTAATCTACTGGACCGGTTATGATTCACTTATGAAGTGAATTCATTATCAAAACCTTATTTGTCCAAATGTTAGCAACCCTAAGTCCCTTTTGTGTTGAAGGACAACTACATGATGATGGACGATGCGGTACTTTGCATGGCTTTTAGCAGAGATTCTGAGATGTTGGCAACGGGTGGTCAGGACGGCAAAATCAAGGTTTGGAGGATTGAGATATCTAAAACAGTTGTGTTTGCTCTTCGTATACGTCAGTACTTCGTCGGTCAATATCAACATTGCAAGTTTACTTCGAAAACTTACGAGGTTTACGGCCTAGTCATACTCAGGAATATTTTTTTAGAGAGTTTGATCCCTGGATCAGCTATAAATGTGTCTCTTCACTTATGCAATGTACTATCAAGTTGTAGCAATGGCCGAACTGGTAAACAGTTATGACAATTCCTTTTCGACCGTCATCTCAACAGCTCATACAGCGCAGTATAATATGGAGTTAATAACTTTCCTAACATTTCATCTTTCGCTGTGTTTGCATAACCTTACTTAGTACCTTTACTTTCAGGTTTGGAAAATAGCAACTGGACAATGCTTGCGGCGGTTTGAGCGGGCCCATACGAAAGGTGTGACGTCAGTGGTATTCTCTAAGGACAACAGTCAGCTTCTCAGCGCCTCCTTCGACCAGACCATTAGGTCAGTTAGGAACATGAATAGACGTAGTATAAACAATAAACTAGACTACCTGTATTGTAACACAGTAACCTGCTATTACTCTGTTTTGTTTGTCTAAGTGATAAAGCACGTTAGAGATTAATGATAGTTAACATATTTTTAGGCCTAGTGCAAATCGCTCATGGTTCAAATTCTCGAAAAACAGTAAACTAATGATATTCTTCATAAGTTTTTCAAAGATATTTACTTTCTTAAATTATTAATATAATTCCTTTGGTTATACATTTCAGAGTACACGGTTTAAAATCAGGAAAGACATTAAAAGAGTTCCGAGGCCATACATCCTTTGTCAATGACGCTCTGTTCGCACCTGACGGTCATCAAGTTTTAAGGTAGCGAATTTCACCGTAAAAATTTAATCGAATGACAAGATAAACACTCGTTCACAAAGGTTAACATTAATATATCCACCATGGATAAAATGAGCAACACATTCATGATTTCAAAGAAAAAAAAAAGAAATTAGGTAAACTTTTTTCCAGTCTAAATATGTAACAGCCATAAGTTAAACATGAATTTATTCTGGATAATTCCTTACTAACCACAACTTTTACATACCGTGATAAAATCAATTTACCAATGCGACCCTTTAAATCCAATCAAATAATGTATCTACAATCTTACTAAATACTTCATTCATCCATTTTCTACATATAATTAAGAACAAACTCTGATAATACGAGCAAGGTAATACGTATATTGTAATATATGGAATTCAATATAAGTAAACGATTTTGAATCAATTTATGATCCATTCATTTCACAGCGCAAGCTCCGACGGCACGATCAAAGTGTGGAACGTGAAGAGCACCGAGTGCGTCAACACCTTCAAATCATTGGGCGGCACAACCGGAAGTGACATCACGATTCACAGCGTGCACCTGCTGCCAAGAAACACGGAGCAGTTCGTGGTGTGCAACAGGTCCAATACGGTGGTCATCATGAACATGCAGGGACAGGTATGGAAAATGGAGCGAACTAGATAAGATACAAAACTTGTCTAATTATTAGATAATAGGAAATTAGTTATATGCAAATAGCGGGCAAACAGGTCTGACACGGTCTGAATATGCAGGGACGGGTATGGCAATTTAGGGAAACATATATAGAATTTTCAGAAATTGAAAATAACCGAGATGAAGAGAAATGAACATTTTTGGTATCAACACTTTAACGGTTGAATTTTGTTTGATAAGTAATAGTTCTGCCTCTTGATGTGCTGTTAATGGTTAATAACATGTATCCTGTTTGATTCTGGATCAAGAGTAATGACCAAATATGTAAAACCATTCATATTTGCATGTAAATGTAGCCTATATACATGTTATGCATTTACTTTCATTGTGCGACAACAATGATCGTTACATTCTAAAAAAAAAAAACTATTTCGCAGATTGTGCGTAGTTTCTCGTCGGGTAAGCGCGAGGGGGGTGACTTCCTGTGCGCAGTGGTGTCCCCTCGCGGCGAGTGGGTGTACTGCGTGGGCGAGGACATGGTGCTCTACTGTTTTAGCACCTCGACGGGAAAACTTGAGAGGACCCTCACTGTGAGTTAACCAGTTTGGAGTTTTATGATTTGAAATGCTGTGATTATAGATGATATTTGATAGGGGTGTGACGGTTCGAACCGAGAACCGCGTACCGAGAAAAATGCACGGTTCGGTTCGAACCGAAAACCGAAGACCCAAAATCTCGGTTCGGTTCGGTTTTTTTCTTAATTGTAGATATTCATATTATTTTGAAACTGAACATCACATCTCTACAATTTTCTACTATTCAACTATTTTAAACACATACATAATTGAGCAATCAAAAAACTTCCTATTTTCTATACGTTCTATGGCATTATAAGACCAATGAACCATGTACATGTATGTCCGTCTGTCTGTCGATACATTGGGCACTACTCGGACGAGTTCTCGGCTATTCCTCGATGGATCTTATTTTCCTTTCACACATGGAAAGAACATATTACAAAAATTGAAATTTGGGCGAAATTTTCGCAAAAATTGTGATTTGGGGACTTAGAGAAAGACAACGCGTATATCGTGACGTGGTGAAGACTACTTTGTGAGGACGAGTATGTAAAGAAAACATTGTAAGAATGACGTGAGAAAGACGTTGTGAGAAAGACGTTATGAAAAAGACGTTGTGAGAAAGACGTCGTGAGAAAGACGTTGTCTAAAAGACGTTGTGAGAATGAAAAAAAAAACGTGAGAAAGACGTTCCTTCGATAGATTCCATAGATCTTCTGATTGAATTTCCTATGCATTTTTTTTTTCAATTTTCAACTATTGTTGAAGTAGCCTAGGACTTAATAAGTTTCACTGATCTACTTGTTATACCAGGATATTTTAAGGACGAGTATGTAAGGAAAATGTTGTGAGAATGACATGAGAAAAGACGTTGTGAGAAAGACGTTATGAAAAAGACGTTGTGGGAAAGACGTCGTGAGAAAGACGTGGTCTAAAAGACGTTTTGAGAAAGAAACAAAGACGTGAGAAAGACGTTCCTTCGAAAGATTCCATAGATCTTCTAATTGAATTCCCTAAGTTTTTTTTTCCAATTTTCAACTATTGTTGAAGTAGCATGGGACTTAATAAGTTTCACTGATCTATTGTTATACCAGGATATTTTAAGGTTTTGCACTTTACATGCGTTTTATATAAATTTCTAGCCATTTAGTGTTTGTTCACTCTCTATGATCAGTATGTTGGTTTAAATGGTAAAACACTCATTTTGGGTAATATAACCAAGGTCATGTTTAATTATTAGCTCAGTTGGTTGGATCAAAATGTATATTGCAATTATTACTGAAACTGTTACAAATGTGGATTATCAGTAAGGATTGTTGTGTGTTCATATTTTTAGTGGCTTGTTTATACTTAATTTGTAGAACATTCGTATGGTTTTGAAAAAAAAATATACATGTACTTTAATATTATTAAGATATTAATGACCATAAAGAAAAAAAAGAAGAAAAAACATATTCAAAGATAATATATGTTTTATAACATATGTTATGAAATATATATATAATTGTATATGATTTATATCATTGTATATATATTTCATAATACATGTATATTCAATGTGATATTTTTAACATATTATATGAACGTGGGTTTATTTTTGTATAATTTAAATTGGTTTATATTACCTTACATGTATCATTTAGCAGACAAGTTATGTGTAATTAATAGTTTACATGAGTTGAACATTAACTAGTTTATGAAAAGGGCTTCATCTATTCAAATAGTCAATATAAAACCCATTATAAAAAAACCGAAAAAAAACCGAACCGAACCGAGGTTTTTTGCTGTACCGAACCGAACCGAACCGAAGGATTGGCGAACCGTCACACCCCTAATATTTGATAATGTAGTGGCATTTATAATAATATTTTTAAAAGATAAAAAGACTGAAATAATTGAATTCTTGCTGATGCAATCGAAATCAAGATATGCTTCAATTTGAAATAATTTAAAATCAATATTATGTTTGTTTCGATAGGTTCACGAGAAAGACGTTATAGGCACCACACACCACCCTCATCAGAATTTGATCGCCACCTACGCCGAAGACGGTCTCCTCAAGCTGTGGAAGCCTTAGGCTCATGTGCATTATGGCCTTTGGCACTTGTGCATTGTGGCCCATATTTGAATGAAGACCTATCGTGGGCGTTGTGTTCAGTTGGGGTTTTATACTTTAAGAAGTCGTGTTATGGACAATATATTGTTGTATGATATAGGAAAGATTGGGATTATTACAATCGTTTAACGTATTTGATCTGATGCAATGTCGCTATTCTTGTTCTTTTGAATTACCTAGTAAGTCTATGGCATCACACTGGCAAGATAGATGTTAGGAAAATGTGTCAACAACTTTTGAATTTAATTGTGGTTGTCAAAAACTATTAATTGAACAGTGTTTCATTTAATAAGTCTATACCTGTGACCTTCTTTATTTACGTATGGTCATTGTGGTTATACATACAATGCACATGAACTAATGTTTGGTATAAAACAAGGTCGTTCTATGAACTTTAAAGTCTTGATATATCTTATTTTATGTTGTTAAGTGTCAGGATGGAAAAAGTTTTTAATGACCGGAATAGATGCGTCGATTTGTTTAATACTGTCAGGATGATAATGATATACAAAGGGTTATTGTGTATAAGTTATGTTTCGTAGGCAATCGTAGACTTAGCTCTGTTGCAGTTCGGTGTTCCATATAATGAAGCAAATGCCTATCAAGTGAAAGCAAACTTTGTGTGTTGTATATTTTGCAATACTGTGAATAAAACTAAAATGTGTTCTGACTTTTCTGTGTATGACTTATTTGATTGAACAGCTCATGAAGAAACCACAAATGCACGGTTTCTCAATTTATTTTTCTCAACCGACCACCTAATTATTGGCAAGAATTTTCTTCATTCTGTAGCGGGACGGGTTAAAAATATTTACAAAAGTTTTACTGGATTTATGATAAGTTAGCTGGATAGTTAATGAAAGTTTATGTTCTGGTTTAAAAGGTGGAGTACTCATGGGCATGAAAGTGGAACTCAATTGTAACAAGTCACTGTGGAGGATGAACAAATATAGGGCGGTATTAGTATTGAATAAGACAATCACCGTGTATTAACCATTTATTCTATTCATTTAGAAAAAATATATATAATATCACCAACACTATTGACTCAAGCTTTACACTAAAGATTTCGATATTCATGGCGACTCAGTTTGTCTCTTAAAGAACAACTTTGTGCAGTATAAGCCTGATATTTTACTCGAAAGCGAATTCATGAAATATGAATGTTTTCTTTAATGAGATCGACACGTTCGATTTTCTTCATAGCTCGTCTCTGGATGGTAAAGTCTCGTGCTCTGAAACAAGATTCACAATTTTGTCCTGGAATAACATGATTATTGGCGATTTTAATGCTAATTTTCATCTAATGGATGTAAACTAAAATTTAAGTATGTCATGTACATGATGAATAGCTTCTGGCTATGAATCGTAAGCAGTTTATCATTTGAAACTGGATTGGTTTGCTCTATTTGAAATTTCTAACACTAATCATAATATGAGGTACCATATAAATGTATCAATATGTGCAAAAAATACATTGATAAATCTAAATTACCTTCAAATTTGATCAGATATCCCCTCATGTTGGTCATCGGGTTACTTTTAAAGCTCACAGTAAGATCCTGCAAATTCTCTCCTTGACCCGGCTCCATCGTATGAATATCAGCCAGTTCGCCACAATAATTAAAATGGCGACTAGCATCCTGCTCGTCTGTAACCACCAACCAATCGTAACATCCCGTTCCATTGCGTGCCTCGACGTCTAAATCGAGGAGTGTGAACCGGTATCGATAGCCCTCTCTGGCGCTTAATTTCACGAGGCAATCTTCATCTTTAGGGTATTTTTCTGGGTAGTTGCGGCTCTTGATGTAACCGGATGCGCGGTCACCGAGTTTTATCATGTATTTATTGCACATCGGTATGACATCGTCATCTGAAATGTGAATGTTTGGTTAATGGATTTTGCGATTACAACTATTGTGATTCTGAATGATATATATGTGTATGTGCGTCGCTCTCTGATAACTAATTTATGAATTAAGTTACGTAGATGACAATTATTGGCGAATTTATGGATTCCTCAAGCTAGCTGTTGTTCAAAAACTAGATCCATTATTAAACGTGGCCCATCGCATGAGAAAAGTTTTATTCGTGAAGGATCAATCACACGTTTATCTAAGTAATAACTCATTTTTTGTTCAACCAAGTTTGATGAAAGATTACTCATACCTGTTATGCATTCATATGAAGTTTCCAAATATTTCGACACCTCCTCTCCCCTCTCTTTGCAGGGATCTCCAAATACTTCATCTGCAACAGTGATATTGCATGCCTGGCGCCCAAAACACCGGTTGTTCAGCAACGATAATGTACCCTTCTGTTTGCAAATGCGATCATTGTCTGTACCGCTTTTGAGGCAAGTAGTCGAATCGGTACGCCCGTAGTTTGCCGATTCAAAGACAAGGAAATGGCCGTCCGGACAAGTGGCTTGGAAGGTCTCGCCCTCACATGTTATGGCTTCTTCACCTGATTAAAGGGAAAAGGTTGTGTCATAGTTCGTTATGATTTGAGATGAAAACTTAAAATTGAAAACTTAAAATTAGTATTTTGCATGAATTGTAGTCATATAAGATATTGTGGACTCTCGTTCAACCGACATCTTGGGACCGGCGAACGCTGTTCGATTTAACATATTTTGGTTTATCGATTGGATTAATAAGTAAAATGTGGATAGTAACCATGATTTCCATTTGTTCATTATTGCTCATCATATCGATGGAATTCCTTAAGTCGTTGGATTAGTAATATTGCTTGACCTTGACAGCTATTAATTTAATATAAACTTTTGATCGTTTGATAAAACAGTATTTTGTTATTTCTCGATATATATCGACAATAAGTATGATACGATATACCACTTACCAGCTAAAATGTGAACTAGAGAAACCATAATCCAACCGAAGAAGGTTAATTTTCCGTTTAAATTCACCATATTTACTTTGATGAAATGGACAGTGATTGAATACTTGGTACTAAGTAAAATGGGGATGATAGGTTCTAGATTTATATGTTATCTTATATTCTTCACGCTTTAAAAATTGGCATTATACATGGTTTAGGTAATATAAAAGCACATGTGAAAACCACATGCGTGCATTTATAAATAGGCAAGGGCCTTAATGCTTCACATGGGGTATATCTATACAATATTGTTAATGTAACGGTACACTTTGACAAATTGTCGAAGGATGTAACGCATCGTTGCGCTCCTAAATGGGGAGGTTTGACGTACGCTTCACCATTTCAATTATAGAACCATGTTGTTGATTTCGAATTAAAGACAATTGGAAACCATAGAACTCTATAGTCTTATTTTATGTTTTCGGCAATTATTTTATAAAATATTGTTGCTTACTTTAACTGTTTGATTTTTATTTACCAAATACATGTATACAACGAAAAAGGGTCTGAGTTTACATTGCTAAATATTTATTTTAACATTTAACTTTTTTTCTGCTAATAAAACAATTTTCTGATAAAGAATTTTTTATGGAATAAGATATAAACGGCATATACATCGCTAGTTAACCGTTGAGGAAAAAATAAAGACATTGTGATATCACAATTAAACGCTGACTTCCCCTTTTCTTCCCCATCACAGAATAGTTCATGCACATCGATGAGGGGTTAACCAAAGCGATTGTCATAATAGTATGTGGTCCTCAAATTCCGGGTTATGTGTTGTACTTCGTGAATACATGGGTCGAATACATGTATTAAGATATTTTACAGCGTTTAACATTTAAGCTATACAAGAAATGTAATATCTAAACTAAAAGCGACTGTGGCGGAATCGTCTTTTGAATCATTTTATCAAATTATACAAATATGTATAAAATATGAGGGATAACTGCAACCTATTGATATTATCATCACGGAATTAACGCGATAATACTTGTATTCGAAAATAAATCAAAATGTACATACCACTTGTGTTTTCGTTTATTATAACTCAGCTCATTTGCTTAGCAACTGGTAAGTTAAATCTGTTATCATTGTATTTTTCTATTGCGTGTCATAAAGCTTTGAACTGTATAATTTATTCAATCGTTATTCATCAATGGTGACTTACATTTTTTTACATACAAATCTTAATGATGTCATGATATATTTATATACATGCAATTTAAAGACATCGCTTTTTTCGCATAAGAAACGTTGATTAAATTGCATATTGTTAAAAAGAATTGTTGAAAAAGAATAATGCAAGCATAACAAATCACTTTTTGGTTATCGAAGGAACATGATTACGGTAGGAAGCTGAAAAGAAAATTAAAAGACTTTCTAATAATGCTCAACTCATTAATTCATTTCAGGCGAGAAACTGCTTATCTGTGATGGATCTACACTCAGTATTAACTGTCCGAACGCAGAAGATGTGATCGTCTTCGAAAAGGCCTTCTACGGGCGATCGGACACCCGAACGTGCACTTCGGCAGCGGCCGGAAGAGCTCGGGATACGAGCTGCACACAGGATACCGCCCTGGCTACAATGAATGAACATTGTTTTGGGAAGAGTGGATGTGATGTATCAGTCGGGAGGCGGACGTTTAATGATCCGTGTCCCGGGACGAGCAAATATCTGAGCGCTGTGTACGAATGTGTACCAAGTAGGTTTTTGATGATTATGCTTCAATTATATGTTTATTGCGCCAAATTTTATGGTGATGGAGCAAAATTATATGGTATTTAAGGTCGACTTCAGTTTATTTGATAACTTCGTAAAATTACCGTATAAAATGTAATTTTTTCACATGTAGATTTCTTTGTGACCAACAGTTATTTTTCAGTCATTCTTTTCATGGCGATAACTGCTGCCATCTTGTATACTTTCAAAAAACAGAATGAGTAATGATGCAACTGACGTCTGAAAACCTTATTCGATTCGAATGTTTGCTTAATATAATGAATTTCGTTGCAGGTTATCAAATTATCGAAGCATGTCAAGCGTACTACATCAAAGAAACCAGCGGTTACATAGTCAGTCCGCATTACCCAAACCCATATGAACCAAAAGTCAAATGTCTTTCGGAGGTCGTTCCGAAACCCGGTCACTCCATTAAAGCGACCTTGCTCGACCTTGAAGTAGAGGCACGTGCCACAAGGGGATGTTATGATTGGTTGACGTTATCTGATAAGGATTCAGCAGCTACGCAGATAGACTACTGTGGAACCATGAAGACGATTTCGGAACCAACTGTGAATATCT
>LQRL01141962.1:20466-48281 GCA_001703475.1 Hydroides elegans
ATATATATATATATAAATATATTTATCTGTTTAGTTCGTTAACTTTTCGGGAAAAACGCTACTCCTCCGACAGTTCCGAACCGATTTGAATGCGGATTTTTATGGCCCGCCTGACGATAGTCAGAGGGCCATATAGGTTTTACCCTGTCCGTGCGTGCAATTTTTTTTTCAAGGGAAATGGCATCTATGGGTATCAAAACGAGTTTTGATATAGGTGAAAGGTCTGAGTTCGGGTGGTTGTCCGTCCGTCCGTCCGTCCGTCCATCCATCCGTCCGTCCGTCCATCCGTCCGTCCATCCGTCCGTCCATCCGTCCGTCCGTCCATCCGTCGTACGCACGGGTTTTGTGTAATGAACTTGTCCTTGGGTTTTCAACCGATCGACCTGAAACCTTTTGGAATCGATTATATATATATTGAAGATGTGCACCTCCCCTTTTGACCGACCTGGCTCTTCCGGTTCCGCCCCGGGGGGTCTTAGAACATAGCCCCACCCACAGCATTTTACAGATTTATGCTATGTTTTGTGTAATGAACTCGTCCTAGGGTTTTCAACCGATCGACCTGAAACCTTTTGGAATCGATTATATATATATTGAAGATGTGCACCTCCTCTTTTGACCAACCTTGCTCTTCCGGTTCAGCCCCGGGGGTCTTAGAACATGGCCCACCCACAGTTTTTCACAGATTTATGCTATGTTTTGTGTAATGAACTCGTCCTAGGGTTTTCAATTGATCGACCTGAAACCTTTTGGAATCGATTATATATATATGGAAGATGTGCACCTTCCCTTTTGACCGACCTGGCTCTTCCGGTTCGGCCCCGGGGGGTCTTAGAACATAGCCCCACCCAAACAGTATTTCACACATTTGTCTATGTTTTGTGTAATGAACTTGTCCTAGGGTTTTCAACCGATCGATCTGAAACCTTTTGGAATCGATTCTATATATATTGAAGATGTGCACCTCCCCTTTTGACCGCAATGGCTCTTCTGGTTTAGCCCGGGGGTCTTAAAACATAGCCCCACCCTACAGTATTTTACTCATTTGTCTATGTTTTGTGTAATGAACTTGTCCTAGGGTTTTCAACCGATCGATCTGTAACCTTTTGGAATCGATTATATTTATATTGAAGATGTGCACCTCCCCTTTTGACCGACCTGAATTTTTTGGTTCGGCCCCGGGGGGTCTTAGAACATAGCCCCACCCCTTTGAATGTCAAACATACCGACTGATATGTGCTTAGCTATTTCACATCGGGCGCAATAGCTCTGTTGGTAGCGGGTCTGTCTACGGTGCTAGAGGTCCTTAGTTCGAATCTCGATTAAGGCAAAACAAATCATAAACAAATGTGCAAATTATGTTTATTAACTTGTTTTCTTGTTTATTAGGCTATGGAAACCGAAAGTTGTTGAATAAAGTGGTCAAATCAGTCAAAATAACTTATGTGACTTATGTTTACTTTAGTTGAAATTGTGTGCACATTCATTCATATCTCAAATGGGCCTGTAGCTCAGCGATAGAGCATCAGACGCGTAATCATAAGGTCTTGGGTTCGAATCCCAACTCATACAGACAAGTACTATAATGATACTATTATAAACTAGTATGATAATATTTTCACTGGAAATTGTTTGAATAATTTGATTCTTGTTTGATTTTGCCGGCTTCACTGATTTTTTTAGAAGCGGGCCATTCGTGCTCCGACGGACACATTTCTAGTTTTAACATGTTCCTTAGGGCCTTGTGCATTCCAGTTGTGCTTATGTAAGCAATTGTGCTTATATAAGCGCTTATAAGAAATAAAAACATATTTTGAGCCACTTTTTTATGCGACTGTCGTCCTGTTAGAGTGAGCGATAATACAGGTTCTTAGTAGTTGTTTACATCACGTGATTCTGCGGTTGTTGCCTTTATGGAGATAACGCGAATTATTACGTCATAATCCAAATAAACAGTTGAATTTAAATTAGCGTTCCCGGGATGATTGACTTGTGTTGACTTCTTAAAGTTGAACGACTACGAAGTACTGAAGAGTTTTATAAACAGATGAATTTAAAATAGCATTTACGGGATGCTTGACTTGTGTCGACTGTTTGTATGACTATGAACTAACATGAATGCTTAATGTGAATATAAGGGTATTAGGTTTCGGGCGTCTGCGTTCCAGGATATCTAGCTATCTGGTAAGTACTTAAGGAAAGATAGAAATAGTTATTGTTATGTTTATAAAAGAGGAAGGGCTCAGGTTTTATCGGTTTAACCCGCTAAATAATTCTTGCTGTGGTAACGGTTATGATGTTTATTGTCCATGGCAATTAAACAACATGTATTATAAAGTTAGTTTACTTGTGGTTATTTTGAAACGTTAATGAAAATATGGTAGATTTGTAGTACGTGAAGCCTTTGCAAGTTGTGGCACACTGTCCTTGGACAGTCTTGTTTTAATGATGTGATTGCTGTGCTGTTTATTGCGCGAATTATTTAGACAAAATGCTCTATTAAACAGCTTTTTCATTGATTTTCCTTCTTGAGATAGTCCACCTCTCCTTATTTGGAGAGCGATATCTTTAGCCATAACATTCACAGCAAAATGTAGACGTAAAATAAGTCGTTTTCTGATAATTAAAAAAAGATAATGTTTCGTTTCAATTGTTTAGTTTTCTCATTAGGTAACCACTCATTTGGATATCTTCTTAATTGAATCTCTCAATTTGAAAACTACAAATTCAATCTTCGTCATAATGATTTTATTAAGATTTCGTTTTTGTGCGACTTGAGAACGTCTGACACTGAGAACCTGAGAATGTTCTCCGCGCTTTGACCTCTGCAGATTAAGTCGCTTTGGGATCAATATTAAACATACGAGTACATTGTGGTTCCCATAGCTCAATGCATTGCAATGCGCAGTTGCTGGATATGCGCATCAAGTTTTATGTTATGTTTGTATCCATTTGAAAATTGATTAAGTGGCGATTGCTCGATAGCATCGAAATGTTAGTTACTGCGTTGCTTTTGCTGATGAGTAATTCACAATGTCTTTAGTTTTGCAATTCACAATATATCAAATCAATCAGTTTGGTTGCAAAATTGTTATTTACCCCAAAATAACTCTGTTTCATTTTTTTGCGTATGAATTTAGTCCATATAATGGGCTGTCCGCCAGAGCTTTTAGCCCTGTGCTTGGACAGCGTAAGGTTAGGGGTTCGATCCCTGGTGCTGCCACTCATATTCGATTTTATAAATGCTAAGTGACATTCAAAATCACTGAGTAAGGGTGGACTATGCCATTTGAGATAAATTACAAGCTGAAATTCGAAACCGTTGGTTCTAGTTTTTTTCTGACAAAATCAAAAGGACCAGAACATAGCTGGTGCTCTATAGAATCTTATTGTAAACTATCTTGTGATTTGTCTTGCTATTTATCTTTAAGCAAAGTTTTCTTTAAACCGTTGCCATTTTTTTATATTTACTCTCGTCGTATCATCCTACAGCAATGTCGCATATCAGCTAGCATTTTAGGGAAGATATGATTAAGCTGTATGGAGTCGAGACGTGGACCATCAGCAAAATGTCACAGCAGTGCCTGGAAGCGTGGATGTGGATCCTGAGGCGCATGCTGCAACTAAGCTGGACAAGACGCATCACGAACGAGGAAGTGATTCGTATCGCATGTACCAAAAGGTCGCTGTTTTAAACAGTAGAAGGGAACGCTGTCGACATGTCATTTTTTGGGCATGTCATGAGGCATGACTCCCTGCAAAGAGATCTACTAGAGGGCATGGTCGAGGGCAAGCGTGGAAGAGGGAGGCCAAGACTGCAATGGAGTGACAACATCACCCAATGTACGTGCCCTACCTTCGAGAAAGGCCAAGAGTGCTGCCCAAGACCGGAAGAGATGGAGGTTCGTGACCGGCAACGTCAATCGGCACGCCACTTGGTAAGGTAAGGTACGATTAAGCAGTTTCCTTCACTCCGCATTTCTTACCACTGCAAGTCAGAGAGAGACCATAAACAAATATAGCAATGACCTTACGAACAAATACAAACAGGGATGAGAATCGCTCGATTTATTTGTAGTGAAAGAACACTACATATTAATACAATTGATGGCGTAAGTTTTTGAAACAAAACGCACCTAATTTTAAACTATGCTCTGAATTTGGAGATTTGTAGTAATTAAGAGCGTTATGAAAAATAACGTGTATTGATATAACAACAGAGACATGGGAAACTTTTATTGGTAATGCTTTAGTTTGCATGGCTTTGTTTTGAAGATAATATCGGTCTTAATCAATCGTCATTTAGGCAAAGCACACAATCAAGCATCAAATGACCATTGTCCACTCTCTGTACTTGCATTATGCACTTTTTAGGGGTGTGTGCAACCGCTTTGCCGTTATTGATTTATATATATATAGTTGTTTATTTTTTTTAACAAAATCGATACTTCTCTTGTGATTGTGGACCGAATGGAATGAAACTTTTTTTACATCCTCTTGAAGGTCTTGTCTTTTCAGGGTGTGCTTACGTAAACGAATGTGCTTATGTAAGTACTTTTAACAACAAAACACCTGTATGTGAATCGCATCAGGAAATAGGTGAGCAAAAATACTAGATATTATTCATGTTTGTTTACATCACGTGATTTGCAGTCTATGAGCAATTATTTTGTGTCCTTCTAGTTTCAATTATTCCGTTGAAAATGAAGCAGAGTTTATTTATAAATCTATTGATGCACTTGCATTAAAATTTAAAATATTTGGAGGGGGCATGTTGTACTTCTTCATTAATTGCATTTCACCTCTCACTTTGTATATCATACCCAACCTGATTGGTCTAAACTTTGTTTATTATAATGTACTTTATATACTATTAATGGACTAATATATTAATGTTTTATCAATCGAGTTACTGGAAACAAATTTAAAGAATATTGGCTCTAAAAGTCTAAAAATAAAAAGAGGCTTAGTTATGCAAATTAAATGGAACTGCAAAGAATGATGTTCTCAAAACAAAATAGGCAGTTCATATGTCAAAAATATTTTAAAGAGCCCTCAAGGTTCACATTAATAATACATCTGTTTTATATTAGCCACATTAGTATTCTAAGGGAAAACGTTATACGTCTATTGGTTAAAGACGAATGCCGCTATTGTCATTTTTTTCTTTAAGTTTATAGTATTCGACCATGTTAATAATGTCCGATTAACAGCTCAATTTAAATGACAGTCTTAATAAAGGTTGTGCAAGTTGTGGTACATTGTCCTTGGACAGATTTGTTAAACATATGCTATCAGATTATCTACTAATAGAGGATATTGTTCCTCGTCCAATCGTTTAGTATATGTGTTGCCTATGAATAGTGTCAGGCTGTTCTTTGCCATTAAAAGGCACACATGCTTATAATTTAAAAAAAATCATCAGTTTATGATTTTTTCCTTGTCATTTAGGATGTATAATTTTCTTTAAAAAAAACATTCAGCTCGGTTATCTCAAATCGAAAATAGTCTTTTTTTAGGTTTAGCAATACAAACGAGTGCTTCTAATGACTTGGTCTAGTTATCAGTGTGTTTGTATTCATCATAAGATATAATCAACTTACATGTTTAGAGATTTTACATTAACCGTTATACTATTTAATTGAGTTATAACATACACATGATATTATGTAATTTTAATTAATCCAACAAGGAAACGTACAAACAGGATCAAACTAGTTAAAAGTGTTGATTCTGCCCAAAATTATATTACATGTTCTATATGTTCACCTGTTTGACTTGATTCTTTTTATATAATATATTTAATACCATTTGTTGTTGCATTTTGAAATCATATTTCGTAAACGCTAATTTTTAAACGTTTAATATATTTACACCACGTTACAAATTCTAAAATATATCGAAGTCTGAGGCTAAGTTTACATTTAATAACAAAGGTTAAACTGGTTCAAGTTAAATTGTAGCAGTACTTAAAATTGCCAAGTTTATTGCCATTGTTGATCAATACACATGTGTCGAAAAAAAAATACGAAGTTAGAGAGGAACCAGCAATGCTCTCCTATATAATGAATTTGAATAGAATCATGCGGTTGAATATTTTATTTCACAATATTTATTTCTTCTTTTTATCTTATTTACTCTTGATTGACACCCATTTCCTGACGCTTGTCGCATGATATAACAGGGTGACCTGTTTCCAGTGAGGTTCAAATCCCCTGATTGTCTCTGATTTCTTCCCTGATCTAAGATTGAATCCCACCCATTCTTAATTGATACTTTATAACACCAAAGTGATATTTAGTCAATATCCGAGTGCCGATGGCACGAGCCAAAAATGTTTAAAGCAATCTTTTAGAAAGCGAGTACAGAAGGAGCGAGTGATATTTTTTTAGATAAATTATATAAAAATAGCAAAGCAATGCTGTAAAGAGAGCCACTGATTCAAATTGAAATTTCCTGATTTTGTTTTGGCATTTTCTCCAAAAAGGTTTGTTTTCCCTGATTTTCTAATTTAAAAACGGTAATTTTGAAATTCCCTGACGGGTTTTACAACTTCCTTTGGTCTAAAAATATATATGCTATATATGCTGCATCGTCTTTCAATGCATTCAGGGGTGGCTTGTTAATATACTTGGCATGATCACCAACCTTCCGTCATGCGTATAATTTGTTTCGCCATTTAAAATGCGACCTGAAATGAGTACTATAAATCATATAGTATTTTATAATATTGATCCGATTTGCAATAAATAATTATTTTTTGAAAACCGGGTAAAACATGTGCTTTTGTTTATCAATAAATTAGTCACGTGATTAATTAACGTCAACTTAAGCCGTCCATCTTGCTTTTAACAAAGGGATTTAAATTATAAATTAACATCTAACGAGTATATATTAAGGATAATCTCTGATTAAGGTGTGTTTTAAATAAGAACATGCCTCGTCCTCCCGAACAAGAACCGGAATTGACAGACGATGAAGAGGTAGAAGATGAAGTTGACGAAGGTATCCTCACTTTTTCACCGGTTTTAAAAACAGTTAAAGTTAACTCCAATATAATGGTGTCACACATATTTTAAAATCATTTTGATAAACACGGACCATTACTTTATTTGATGAAATCGTCAGACACATAAAACATGGATTTATCAAAGAGAAAACATGTATTTGTTTGAAAGCTTTTTGAAACATGTGCTGATGTTTTCTTCTTTGTTCATTTGCATATTTTGCTCTTATTTCGGGGTTTTCCCGTGATGTTTCATATATTTAAACATGTTTTATGATATATCTGGGTTAACATGCAATTTTCGTCGTATAAAATACAAAAATGCTAATTAATGGTTTCTCTAAAATGCAAAATTGTGGTTTGCATAGTCAGAGGGATAAATATTAGGATAAATATTAATTCAAGCGCTAACTGCGCATGTCTTAAAATATGTAAACAAATACACGTGCTTATGCTGATCAATCCAAAAATACTACAGGGCCACTATAGCGGTAGTAATTAATATAAAGCCGTTTTAATAATAAAATGAATATTATGTGAATGTCATAAATACATAGATTTTAGAAGAATTGTAACCCATGTTTTTAGGATAAATTATATATTTTATAGTGTAACCTCTGAAAGAAATTGAACATTTTGCTAAGATGTTGTTTTAACCTGGGATGAGTATTATAATATCGATCCCAGTTTTAACCTGTTTGTTAGGCCCCAACCCAAAAGGTTGGGGGCCTTTAGGTTTGGGGTGTCCGTCCGTCCGTCTGTCCGTCATACTTTTTTGTACGGGCTAGAACTTTTGAACGGAAGGTCACAGAGACTTGGTTATAGGCTCAAATGAAAGGTCTTGGTCCGTAGATGTGCCTTTTGACCATTTCGATCAAAAAACCCCCACCGGAAGTTGTCAAATTGGCCAAAATAGCCAAAAATAGCGGTTTTTCAAGACTTGAGCTTGTACGGGCTAGAACTTTGGAACGGAAGGACATAGAGACTTGGTTATAGGCTCAAATGAAAGGTCTTGGTCCGTAGATGTGCCTTTTGACCATTTCGATTAAAAATACCCGACCGGAAGATGTCAAAATGGCCAAAATAGCCAAATATATATGTTTTTCAAGACTTAAGCTTGTACGGGCTAGAACTTTTGAACGGAAGGTCATAGAGACTTGGTTATAGGCTCAAATGAAAGGTATTGATCCGTAGATGTGCCTTTTGACCATTTTGGTATAACAAGTATTCAGTGAACACGAACAGGCCCCAACGCCCCCAAAGTCGTTTTCGAGTATTTCAGAAGTCTCTATGACCTTCCATTCAAAAGTTCTATCAATAGAACTTTTGAATGGAAGGTCATAGAGACTTCTGAAATACTCGAAAACGACTTTGGGGGCGTTGGGGCCTGTTCGTGTTCGCTGAATACTTGTTGAAACCTAAGGCTGAAGGACCTTGAATAAATCATGTCCGGCAGATAGGGCAAGCTATAATGTTTGTGATGTTTTCTTAAAAATACCGGTATATAATAGTACTATTTATATTTCACATGAACATTTCATAATAGCTTAAATCGAATCCCATTTACTACGTTACATAGAAAACGTTAACTCAGGAAATGCCTCATCCATCCAAATTGGAGACGGAAGCGAAAATCAGTCGATATCATTTCAAGAAGGTAGGGTAGCATGTTTCTCTCAAACTATTTAACCTTACAGCAATAGGATGAATGCTTTTGGTGTTGTGTCTTCGGTGTGTGTTTAGTTTGAGCACTTCAAATTATTCCATTTATATGTCTTTATTTATTTAATTTCGATTAGTTGTGACGATCAGGTGGTTATTTACAAAATGACGATGATTTGTCTTTGCATGTAAGAGATATGTCCTTTTAAAAGCTTTAAATGACGTAATTCAAAGTCGGGTGATGATTTTTGAATGGTAATAAATCATGTACGGTACCCTTTGAAATCTGGTATAGTTGAACAAAATAACAACAAGAGAATGGCTAGTGATTAGTATCATATAAATATATATATTAAAACAAAACAAGAACAGGAATATTGTACTTGTTTAAAAAGCAAAAATAAGACTAGAAATACCGGATTATGTCCTGAATGTTGGTGAAAAAATAAGCATGAAAATTGAAATTTTATTTTGATGAAAGCCAACTTTAGTTCTACTGTATTTTGGGTTTTCTTGGCCAGTATAGCGTCATAGCATTCTAGATTAAAGAAACGTTTATTTCAAATCAAGTCATTTTCTAACAGTTTAAGAGTCATGATTATTAAACATGGGGGATCATGTAATTAAAACAAAACTGATTGTTTTAGGATTCAATTTATGTTACATTTCAGCCAGCAGACACATGGATACAGATGGGCTGGCACTTAGTAAAGTGTATGATGCCTACACTTTCAATCCACTTGTTGAAGGTTGTACTGAGTTGTATATGTTAGCATGTCTAGCGCATGTTGCATCTTTGTATAACATTATAACAAAATGCACCTATCTTTTAATTAGATGCCGCGGAAACTTGTTTGCGTTATTTCTAGAATAATTAAATCTAGAATCACCTTTGCAAACTGAATAGTGAATGTTTGCTAGATACATTACTCAAGAATGCTATGTCTTTCCTAGTAGCCATGTTTATCTCGTCAATAATTGGTTAATAATCGATATCATCACCGCTCTATTGCATTCATATAATCGCCTTGATTAAATAAATCTTTTGGATAAATCTTGCATGGAAAATATTTTGAGCTCTATAATTGTGGAATCATCTCATTTAAACGCATACCGACTTTCGTTGATTACATTATTCAACTGAATCATCAAACTTCTCTTTATTTGATGAAATTACAGTATATGTTTGTAAATGCTATTTCGATCTAATTTATATATCTGCAAGTAAGATATGCTTTATGTCGTGTCGTAGTTAAAAGGATGATTTGTTTAAATACACGGATTCGCTTACTAATTAAAATATACGGGCATTTGTATATAATTTTGTTGATAGTTAACAATAAAATTGTTTTGAATGCGAGCTTTAAGTCAAAGAAAGAGGACCAGTTCAGATTTATGCGGTGGGCAGTACTTTAACCAGTGGAACAATCATCACATTTATTACTTATTTTTTAGACCAAACCTAATTAGTTTCAGGAGATGGGGGCCTCTTAAGGTGGTCGGGACTTTCTCATGATTCATAAATGCTTCCTTGTTGTGATTGGATATAATGGGTTTGATCTATATCAAGGCTCTTTTACGTCAATTTAATTTATCTAAATGTTTTACCCAAAGTTGTTAAGACAATTCTTGCAACTATTGGTTTCTAGCTTTTCAGTCTGGTCATCACTTGGTGTTGGCGCATGGTCACTTTTGGTTATAGCGGCTGTATATTTCTGCTTCAGCATCAGAATCACACCAAGATCACATCTCTAATTATGCATGATATATTTTTGTTTGAACTATAAAGTGACAAATGACATTTTTGATGAACAGTGAAACTTAATTGAACATTAAATAAAAAAAGTTCAAGTTGAATTGTACATTTGGCTTTACTCAAAGTGACTGAGGCAGTTCGAATCTCCTCCGCTAGTTATTTGACCATAGGTCAAGGCCCAAAGCCTATTTTACACCTTGTATACATTATATTTCTCGTATAAACTTATCTGAATCGCAGTTAAAATGGATATTTTATATCAATTAAATGTTGCTTATTATCTTAACCAGGTGAAGAGGAAGAGGAGGCTGCTCCGACAAAGAAGAAAGTAAAGAAGCGCAAAGCGAAGGATGCAGATGGCGGAAAATCGAAGAAACCGCGAAGGAAGAAAGGGAAGAAGGCGGCGGCCGAAGCCGAAGACTCCTACATCGATGTAAGTTTTCAGATGTGCGGCTCAGAATCGAAATTGTTTATACTAACCTACGGGGTTTACACATTTGTTGGTAGGCCATTGTAGAACAAAACGGGATCCAATTTATTCAATCATTAAAGTTGTCTTTTCTACTCTTTGGTTGCAACCCCAACAATGTTTCTATGGTTTGTTTTTATCCAACTTGCCTCCCCCTTGAATTTTCAGCAAGTTATTAAAAACTCCTGAATCTGAAAACAAAATACAGTATATAGCTGTTTAAAAAACTGTATACTTCGACAGACGACCCTAGAAGGCGATGCAGACGACACTGAGGGTGCTCTGCAGATCGACGAAGGCGGCGAGCCTGACTCTGACTACGAAAAGCCCGCTAAAAAGAAAAAGCGCGGGAAAAAGGATCGCAGTAAAAAGGGAGATGCGGCCCGGGATGACCCGGAGGTAGGACTGGTAGGAACTCATTTTTGCTTACTTGTCGTTTTTTGCGCTTTGCTTTGCTGCTGTACATAATGTAAATATTGAGCTTTTGCAGTGGATTGTGGGTTGAAACAAGCGAGTCTGTTAATATAAGGTAATACGCTATGATGTTCTATGACAAGTTGAATTATCCATTTATGTATTTTCCCTTTTCAACTAATGAAAACCTGAGATTTTTTGTTGTTGCGTATTCAATATAAAATTGAGATAAGATGGCTATGTCATTATCCTAAATAAAACTTATACAAATTTTATATTCAATTCTTTACACCCCTTTGCTTTCAATCCATAACAACCACCAGGATTCAAAGGACACAAAATCCTCTGACGAGATCTGTGCCCTGTACAACATCACCAAACCTGATGTCGACTACTCAGACCCCGATTTCAAAGACCTCACAAACTACAAGATGTTCTCACAACATGTTCGGCCATTGATCGCACGAGAGAATGCCCGCGTGGCTCAAGCCAAAGTGGTGCAGCTTATGGGTGCCATGTGGCGAGAGTATCTGTCGGCGAATCCTGTGAAGGAAACTGCGGCTCCTGTGCGCAAAGTCAGGGAAGGTAGGTTGAGATTGAAATGTAAGGCTGTTGGTTCATGGGGGAAATGTTTAGGATGGTTAATTTTATTGGCTGATCAATTAAGGTTAAAAATGCATGTTATAAAATGTTTCGCCATGATTTTTTCGACGGTCCCTGATCCATAATGACTCATCTATATATTTCCAATCACCTGTTGATGCATTGTATATTAATTGCTGACCTTTCTTCTATATCAGACAAGATCGCTGAGTTGCTTGGTGACTTCGGCAATGACTCGAGCATGGACGCGGCATCCGAGGACGGCGCCGAAGTCGAAGCAACCCCACCGCCCTCGTCCACATCGCGACCAAAGCGATCTAAAGGCGGAAGTAAGGCTGCGGCCAAGACGGTGGCGCCGCTTAAGATCAAGATCAAGAAGAAGGGCGGTAAGAAGAGGAAGGGAGGAGGCGGAGGAGGATCGGTTAGTTATATACTATTTGCACAATGCCCATCTCTATTATGATTGTAATAATTTATGGGTCCATTTTGATAATGAGCGACAAGTGTAAATTTCAGCTGTATGGGCAAATAAAGAATAGAAATTTAACGACAAATCATAAACTCCCATAGCAACTTCTGCTTATCCCTACGCCACAAAACGACAAAACATTTCTTAATGTCTACTAAAATCCCATCCATTTATTACTTTTCATCAAGGACGAAGAGGGCGAAGGTTACGGTGGCAACAACACGAGCGACGAGGAATTCGAACGGCAGCTCGAGGAAGCGGCGATGATCGAGGAACAGGAAAAAGCTGAGAAAGCAGCGAGTAAAGCAGCGGCTGCGGCGTCAGGGCCAAAATTGAAGAAAGGCCGCGGTCGCAATGCCAAGAAAAAGAAGAAGTCGGCTAATAAGAAGGAGGGCGATGGATATGTGGTGCGTGTCGTGTGAAAGGCTATAAAGGGTGTAGTTTGTGAATTTATGATTATGATAAGTGTGTTAATATCTTGTTAAGCATGGCGATTCATTAAATATGAAATATATAAGAGGCATATACATCTATAGCGTCGCGCTCCACAGGAATGCATCTTTAAGTCTTAATAGTTTCTTCATACTAATGAAGTTCATTCTGAACCTTGATTGCAGTCGGACCACCAGGACTATTGCGAGGTGTGCCAACAGGGCGGAGAGATCATTTTGTGTGACACATGCCCCAAGGCCTACCATCTTGTTTGCCTCGACCCTGAACTCGATGAGGCGCCAGAGGGCAAGTGGAGTTGCCCACACTGTGTGAGTAGAGTGGTTTGTTGGAAGGGGTATTGAAATTAGCTTGGTGTTTTGTAGATGATTTGGGTAGATTTTTTTTTGAAGGTTTAAGATAGACTCTAAGACCTATACACAAGTTATGGGAGTAGGTGAAACTAATTGGATAACAGATGTTTCGCAATATATTGTTGGAATGACATGTTAGTAATAGTTGTTTTGAATATTCATAGTAAATTACATGTTTGCATCAACAGGAAAAATGTACATTCAATTCTGAAAATTAGTTTAAACATGTTGGTAACTAATATGGTATTACAGGAGGCCAACGGTCCGCCTGAGAGGGAACCAGAAGTGGAGGAAGAGGACGACCACATGGAATTCTGTCGCGTGTGCAAAGATGGCGGCGAACTACTTTGCTGCGATTTGTGTCCTTCCGCCTATCATCCGCAATGCGTTACTCCACCTCTTAAAGAGATGCCAGAAGGAAAATGGGTCTGCCCGCGCTGCTCGGTGGGTTTCGACAACTGTCAATACAAACCAAAAAAAAAAAACTTTAAAAAAATCTAAAAAGAAAAATATTAAGAGGGATTTACATTTTATGGGAAATAAAAATGATTTACGAGACCTTAATTGAATATGTTTGGTACCGCGAAATCATAGTTTGCATCACGTTTCCATGAAAGATACATTATAATGAAAAAAAAAATATCTAAATGGAGCTTTAAGTTTCGACTTTATCAGTAATTCTTACCTCTCTTCAACCCATAACAGTGTGAGCCTATCCGGGGCCGCGTGCAAAAGATCCTGTTCTGGCGCTGGAAGGAACCGGAAGCGAATACGGACGAACTGGACCACGTGAGCCCACACAAACACGACAAGACAGGGCCACAGGAATACAGGCAGCGCGAATTCCTCGTCAAGTGGCACGAGATGTCGCATTGGCACAACGAGTGGATCTCAGAGCTGCAGGTTAGTGTATTGAACTTTCGTAATTCCCTGTCTTTATAAATAATAATACATAAAAAGAAATTTATGTTTCATTTAGTTTTTAGTTTTAAAATGTTTCAAAAGCTTAATGGGATTAGGTTAAATATTCGTTTTGTATTGAAAAGTATCAACGTTTTGCTCAAGATGAGGGGTCAAGTGATGTGTAGCATTGAAAATAACATTAATTTGGCAAGAGGAAAATGAAAAGTTGTGCTTTCATTGTCTGCCGAATCAAGCGAGCTTTGACGATCTATTTGTTCTGGAAATAGTTGGACGTGTACCATCCCGCCATGTTCCGCAACTACAGCCGCAAAGTGGACATGGACGAACCTCCTCCTTTGGAAGACGGCTCCTCGTTCGGCAAAGAGGGCCGTCTCAAGGAAAACGACATTCACAACTTGGAAGAGAGGTTTTATCGCTATGGAATCAAGCCCGAGTGGATGGAGATCCATCGTGTCATTCAGTATAGGTATGTGTCATTTTGTTTGATCAATAATTTATTAAAACATGTCAATACTTGCTGATAAGTAAATCATCACACTTTGTCTTCGATATAGTTAACTTTTTCAAAATAATTGTCTAAACCAAGACGTTCGCGATATAGCATGGAACAATCATATATTAATTATGCGAAGCAGATCAAAGTTGTTTAATTCTTGCGCTGCTGGTTTTCAGACAAACGAAAGACGGAAATAACTGGTACCTGGTGAAATGGCGGGAACTGGGCTACGACCAGGCCACGTGGGAAATCGAGGGCGAGGAGATCCCCGACTTCCCGCTTCACGTCGACAACTATTTCGATCTCAAGTAAATATTTTTCGTGTTCAATATATTTTTTTGTCGGTTTCAATACTGTAACCTCATGATTTTGTCTGTGTAAACAGGCATACACATCATTACTAGACATGCACCTGTCATGCTTTCCTGTTTAAGTGGTTAAAAATTGACCCAAAACTGCTTTTGGAAATGTTGTTTTGAAGCGTATTCTGAATGTTATCTGGAAAATTGAAGACCCCTAATCGTATATTTATTATTATCTTACACAATCAAGGTATGTACAAGTCGGTGTAGAAGATCGCAACTTTAAGACGAAATCCTCAAAGAAAAGCAAGCGCAGCAAAAAGAAAGGGAAGGGCAAGAAGAAAAGGGTATGTCCATTTTTCCAACTGCCTACGATTAGTTGTAGCTCAATGCTATTTGCTAGACTTTGAAACAATCAGATTTCAATAAACAAATATCAATTCCCGAGTTCCCCATAATGCTTCATTTTATTAAATAATAATTCAACATAGATATCCCTACCCCTCATCTTATCAATAAACCATAAGTAATATAGTGATTATGTCAATATTTTGTCACCCTTTTTCATAGCAAGTGGACGATACTGAAGAGGTTTTAAGCTATCCACTGCGCAACCTTTTCGTAATACCGTATACAGTATTTTCTCGTGAAAATCATTCCGAATATGGTACCTACCTCTCAGCCTAATATCATATTTACATAACCATAATCCCTTTTCCAAAGCAAGCGGATGACACTGAGGAAGAAGACGAAGACGACGATGAGACGATGGACGAGATGGATGACAAGGAGAACGAGGAGATGCAGAAGAAGATCAAGAAGCGCAATGGCAAGGTGCCGCCTGACCATCCCACCACGGATGTAAGGGTCAAGTTGAAGTTATTATAATTCCTACATTAACAATGGATTTTGTGAATTTTAAATTCAATATCTATGCGTTATAATATTTATTGGTCGATAACACTCAAGATTTAAGGTTTATATAGAAAGCAAAAAAAAAAAACCAAAAAAAAAATATGTAAAAACTTATATTTAAATACATGTGTTGATACATTGCATACTGGTAGCTTTCACTTTTTTTTATCCCTACCCTTTTGGTTTTCAGTTGCGCAAGAAGTGGGAGAAGCAGCCTTGGTACCTGGACGACACCGGTGGGCAGCTACATCCCTACCAGAAGGAGGGACTCAACTGGCTGCGTTTCTCTTGGTCTAATAGCACAGACACTATCTTGGCCGATGAGATGGGTCTCGGCAAGACTATTCAGACTGTCACGTTCCTCTACTCGCTCTGGAAAGAGGTATATTTTGTATTGTAATTATGTCGTACCTGAAATGGTTTAAACCTCTTAAACGAAACTATATTTTAGATCATAAGACCCTAAAACTTTTATCATTCAGGAAGGATTTCTCACTTTAATAATATCATCATGATGAATTTCATGCCAAATTCTGCTTATCAACCTCGATCAGACCTAGAAATTAACTCTAAAGTTTGTATCGTTTCCTCGTTAGGGTCACACGAAGGGCCCCTTCTTGGTGAGCGCGCCGCTGTCGACAATCATCAACTGGGAGCGCGAGTTCGAGTTCTGGGCGCCCGATCTCTACGTGGTCACTTACGTGGGCGACAAGGACAGCAGAGCTGTTATCAGGTAAGTTGTCATAAAGAGATCACAAACGATAGTCAATAAGGAATAATATAGTATTGATGATTTCTATATAGATAAATTTAAATTATAATGTAAAGAAATGAAGTCTTTATGATTTAAAAAAAATCAGTAATGTAATTGAATACCCAAAAGCCATATTCTTTGGTTGAAAGAGAAGTTTCCTAAAATAAAAATATAGGAAAACATTTAAGTCGCACCTTAAGCCTACAGTGCATTAAATTTGATGATTTCGCACAGAGAGCACGAATTCTCGTTCGAAGAGGGTGCCACACGCGGAGGGGCCAAAGCGTCCAAGTTCCGCAAAGATGCAGGCATCAAGTTCCACGTCATTTTGACGTCGTATGAACTCATCACCATCGACCAGGTAAACAATGCAGAGGGAGCTTTGAGTAGATACATTTGCAAGACAATTATTGTTAATAGGAATCGAAATATTAAAAAAAAATACAGCGTTCTCCATACTCATGATTTATATGGAATGTGAAGTAATTTTTACTTTCTATACTTCTGTTCTTCTATACTCTATACTTCTATAAGGCATCTAATTTGTTTCCTTTTAGGCTTGTCTTGGGTCCATCGACTGGGCTGTTCTCGTGGTTGACGAAGCTCACAGGCTGAAAAACAATCAATCAAAAGTAAGTGTTGATTAAGTATTTTTTGATAAAATTTGAGTTGTAGTCACAAGATATAAATGAAGTCGCAAGAATAAGTCTTTGTGACCATGATCATTATTGCAGAAGTAAACACATGAATGAATTTGTAAATAAAGCTTTTTTAAAAATAATTTGTGGTTTGTATTTGTTTTAGTTCTTCAGAATTCTAAGCAGTTACAAGCTGGGCCACAAACTACTTTTGACAGGAACTCCACTACAGAACAATCTGGAAGAGCTTTTCCATTTGCTCAACTTCCTCACACCCGCTAACTTTAAGTAAGCCGCATATAGGCCGCATGTATAGTTTCGTATCGTTGTGTTGTACTCTTCGAATTGTAAAATGTGATATGTTTTAATTTCAAAATTAGTTTTGACGTTTCTTTATTCTTAATAAGCAATTAAACTTTTAGAATGCTTTAATAATCGTTGCTTTTCAATGCTTGCGTTATGATAATTGAATATTTACGAGCTTGATTTCATATTGCGTTACCCCTAGGTATAACATACTCATCTCTGTGTTTTTACCCAAAACTCATATTCCTCCTATATCTCTCCATTTAAGTGACATGCACGGTTTCCTGGAGGCGTTCTCTGACATGGGCAAGGAGGACCAGATCAAGAAGTTGCACGACTTGTTAGGCCCGCACATGCTGCGTCGCCTCAAGGCCGATGTATTGAAGGGCATGCCCGGCAAGAGCGAGTTCATCGTGCGCGTCGAACTCAGCCCCATGCAAAAGTGAGTATGAGTGGGTATATTAACTGGGACGGATTGTAATATCATCGTGAGTTTTTGCCTATGTGGCCTCACTTGTTTCTTCTTGTGATTTGACAAAAGTGTTTGAATATTGTCGATTTTATGCTTTCGTATCCATAGAGTGTTCCATTTAAAGTTGTTAAAAAGTTAATTTGTTTGGAAATGCTTTTGCGTTAGTGTTTTTAAATAATAATACATTTATATTCTACTTATATTAATTGAAATTCACAAAGCACGTTTACCTCTTCTTATACTTGTGTCGCTTTGTTTTCGCTAGGAAATATTACAAGTACATTTTGACGCGCAATTTCGAGGCACTGAACACGAAGGGCAACCAGGTGTCGCTGCTCAACATTATGATGGATCTCAAGAAGTGCTGCAACCACCCTTACCTCTTCCCCACCGCATCAGGGGTAAGTATCAATTTAAAGATACACGGAAATGCATCAAATTATCCCCGGTACTAAAACAGTAGGCCTTTATCTTAAGAACTAAATGTAAATCTGCCCAAATGATAAGTAAATCAAGAGGATGCGTATAGAGCCTTAAAATTAATTATGTTTCGAACAAGTCATGGAAAATAACACGAAAAATCGAAAATTGTGTATATCACCTGTTTTTTGTTCGAACATTGAATAAACTATGCCGATTACTTTTGTCTTAATCACAAACTAGAGTTCAAATGTTCTTCGTCTGAGAAGATTGCGCAAATTCTATCTGTATGCATCATGATCATCTCGTTCTTTCAACACTTACAGGAAGCACCGAAACTACCCAACGGCATGTTTGAGGGTCAAGCGCTAATCCGTTCGTGCGGTAAACTGGACCTGGCCGCCAAGATGCTGCGAAAACTCAACGATCAGGGACATCGTGTGCTCATCTTCTCGCAAATGACCAAGATGTTGGATATTTTGGAGGACTTCTTGGAGAACGAGGGATATAAATATGAGCGGATTGATGGTGGCATTACGGGTGCACAGCGACAGGAGGCCATCGATCGATTCAATGGTAAGAGATTTCTATTAAATTGGCTATCGAGGTTAAAAGATATACGATTTCCATTTGAATAGATGTGTATCTTTGAATATTTGAACAAGAGAAATGATGAATTCATGTTTGTTAAAGCGAAACTGATCGCATTTATTTTTGAGAATTAGTAAAATAAAATCTACATCATGATACGTTGCTGAATTCCGAAATCCACGATGATTCTAAATAGCGTTAAGCTATCATATCTCACTCTTTTCCTTTAACCCTACACAGTTCAAGGTTCAAAGACTTTCGCCTTCCTGCTATCCACACGCGCTGGTGGCCTCGGTATCAACCTTGCTACCGCCGACACCGTCATCATCTATGACTCCGATTGGAATCCACATAACGACATCCAGGCCTTCAGTCGCGCGCATCGAATCGGTCAGGCCAATAAGGTCATGATCTTCCGCTTTGTAACGCGTAACAGCGTCGAAGAACGAATTACACAGGTGAGTGTGGTCTGTTGCATGGATTTTGCCTTTGGATAGATATAACAAGGGTTTTTTGGTTGAATTATACAAAACCAAATGTTACAATAGCAATAAGTATGCGACAGATAGTCATTTTTGGTTTTCATCAAAACGACAGAAAATAACTGAGTCCCTTTGACTGTGTTTGATGATCAAACGCTCTAATATTAGAAGTAGATTTTGTAAATGATTTGGTTAGTACAATGTATGGACCTATCCTGTTCAAGCATCTCGTTTGCACTGTTTTATTCTCTTACATATTGCCCTTTTTCATTCCCCAGGTGGCCAAGCGAAAGATGATGTTGACGCATTTAGTGGTGCGGCCGGGCATGGGCAAAGGCAACCAGACCATGACCAAGCAAGAGCTGGACGACATTTTGAAGTTCGGTACCGAAGAGCTGTTTAAAGCTGAGGCACAGGGTGATGACAGCGAGGAAAACAGGTGAACAATCTGAATTTTCGCTTAACGACAATATACTTTAGTTATCTCGAATAAAAATAAATAATGCATATTGAATTTATAGGTAGAATAAGGCACGGAAATAGCTTTACCAACCTATAAAATCGATCGAATCCGAAAGTCAATCCGAAAGTGTTGAATTTATTCATTGCAAACAAAACCAAAATACAATACAGTTTTAAAACATCCGAAGCATCGCTTCCCCTTTCATTTTAACCTCCTCATATATTTATTATTCATCTCCGGTTTCCACTCAGGATCGTTTACGACGACAAAGCAATTGAGGCTTTGCTTGACCGATCGCAGGAGGCACAAGAAGAGAAGGCGGAGGCCATGAACGACTATTTGGACTCATTCAAGGTTGCCACTTACACTGTCAAGGAGGGCGAAGAGGTATGATATAGTGGCATGATATGCCAAATAAACGGTTTGAAATTGTGAAGAATAGATACTATCATTTTTTTTCGTTTACATACCTCAGTCAGTAATGAATGTTTATAGGTCTATGCATGTTGAACGTATTAAAACCTGAAATTCACTTGTAATTATTCAGAAACAAGGGAAGAAAATAATTATAAATCTTATTATAGAAGACTTGTGTGATGCACTTGATCTAGATTCGACTAAGACATAACAACAGTATCTTTCATTCTACGCCCCATTGAATTTCACAGGAAGAGGTCGAGGTGCTCAAACAAACCGCCGACACCACCGATTCATCCTACTGGGAGCAGCTCCTTCGTCATCACTACGAACAACAGCAAGAAGACCTGGCCCGTACCCTGGGCAAAGGAAAGCGTGTGCGCAAACAGGTCAACTACAATGTGGGAGACAACGAACAGACTTGGAACAATCATATGAGTGATGACTCGGATTTCTCAGGAGGTGAGGCATATTTTTACGAGCCCTTTAATGGTTTTTATAGTGAACATAACATTGATCACGGTTTGAATGGAATATTTGCAAAGTGTTTATCTTGATATTAATAAATTGACTTTTTTCCTGCTAAAACAAATTTTATATTGATATTGTAGGTTCAATGTTATCCATACACCATATTTCACATGAAATTATAGTGAAGCTTATAGTCCCCGAACTTTCAAAACCGTAGAAAGACAAGGAAGACTAGGAGGACGACTAATAAATGCAAAATAGCACTACACTAGGGATTTATTTTTATGAATCATTATACATTTACATCATGTAAACCTATCTTGGACCCCCCTTGATATCTCAATACCACTTAAACAGACAAAGAAGATGAGGAGGATGACGACTTCGAGGGCGGCGAGGGCGGAAGCGGCAAAGACAGAAGCGGCAAGCGGCGCAGGGGTGAAGGACGAAGTGACCGCGATCGCCCGCTGCCGCCGCTGCTCGCCAGGGTCAATGGCCAGATCGAGGTAAGAGAAGAGGGTGGCTTCAAAATTGCTCGATTGGAATATATCGTAAATGTTGTTGGTTGGCTTTATCCACAATCGAAAAATTGTTTATGTATGTTTATTTTAAATGGTTATTTCTCCATCTTAAATCCCCAGGTGTAGCAGAAATCGCGGTATGATTTCACAACCATCAACATGAATACTGACCATTGAACTTCTTTAAACGGTAAAAAGCAACCCGTTAATTATGATAAATGTTATGATAACCTTCTAAATCACTGGTAAACGGACGCCTACGGCTTTGTTCTTCCTTAGGTGCTAGGCTTCAGCACCCGTCAGCGCAAGTCCTTCCTAAACGCTGTGATACGCTACGGCATGCCACCACAGGATTCGTTCACTGCCCAATGGCTCGTGCGCGACCTTCGCGGCAAATCGGAAAAGGAGTTCCGCGCCTATGTGTCGCTCTTTATGCGTCATCTATGTGAACCTGGAGCGGATAGTGCTGAGACGTTTGCTGATGGTGTGCCGAGGGAGGGATTGAGTCGGCAGCATGTGCTAACGAGGATCGGAATCATGTCACTAGTCAGAAAGAAGGTACGTTTCGGCATGATTTGGTTTATTAATAGCAATAACTTTATCGCATATTTATGTTTGAGATTTGGTTTTTCAAATTTGTCGCATGTTTCCTTGTCTATTTGCTGTCATATTGGAAGGAGCAAACTAAAGTAAATGAAGTTGAAGTTTTTGAGGGTTCTTTCAAATTATATTTGAGAATTATATTTGAGAATTTAGATTCATTTAATTATCTGATTTTCATCCTTTTCAGGTGCAAGAATTTAGATTCATTTAATTATCTGATTTTCATCCTTTTCAGGTGCAAGAATTCGAAGGCATCAACGGCAAATTCAGTATGCCCCATATCGTTCCGGACCTACTCCCTTCAATGCGCAGCGACACACCCAAGAGCTCCGCTGCACCCTCCCCCGCCCCCTCCACGAAAAGCGACAAAGACTCCAAGGTCGATAAACCAGAGACTGCCAAAGACAATACAGACTCTGCCTCCGCAAAGGAATCCCCTGAGACAACGACGGACAAAAGTACTGAAAAAGACTCAACATCGGCAGCGGATAAGGATAGTCAGGATAGTAAAACAGTTGAATCGAGTGAATCTCAAGACAGTTCGAAATCGGCCGCGGATAAAGAGGAAAAGACAGACTCTAAAGAGGAGGCGATGGAAACAGATGAGAAAGATGCGGCAAAGGATGATAAAGAGAAGAAAGAGGAATCTAAGGAGGAAAGTATGGATACAGAGGAAAAGAGCGACGCGAAGAAAGATGAAAAGTCGGAAGAGAAAACAGATGCAAAGGCCAATACAGGTGAATTATTATGGGACATCTTTAACAATATTCACTTAAATTCGTTAGCATGTGCATTAATCTGATTATATAGAAAATAATCGATTATTTTTAACATAAACATAATATAAAGTATGTTGAGAAAAAAGAACGCCTTGGTTCACTTTCTCATTTTTCATTAACTGTGGCATTTCAGACAAGAAAGAAGAAAGTAAAGAAGAAAAGAAAGAGGAAGAAGAAAAGAAAGAAGAACAAAAGTTCATGTTCAATATCGCCGATGGTGGATTTACCGAACTGCACACGTTGTGGCAGAACGAGCAACGCGCCATCAAGAATGATCCTGAGGGCTTGGGCTATGGGGTGAGTTTCAACAAGCTTAAATGTTTTATATCGTTGACTCTTTTATACTCATGGCTGAAAAAGTCATATCCAGCTCCACTTTGAATTGTTCATTATCGCCATTTTGTTTTGGTATCCTTCATAGTTCTTACTTTAATGGGTTTTAAAATGTCCCGACTTAGCGTGGTCTTCACTGTTAATCCCCGGTAACGGTTTAATCCAATAACACATTTTATAAATGAAGTCTCAGTAAAGGAGAGTTTTAAATTGATTCCATTGTTTCTATTCCACCTTAACAGGTGTGGCATCGTCGCCATGACTACTGGTTGCTAGCAGGCCTTGTCAAGTGTGGTTACGGGCGTTGGCAGGACATTCAGAACGACATATGTTTCACCATCATCAACGAGCCCTTCAAGGTATGGATTGTACCTGATTTACCTCTCTAAGAATGGCAGCTCATGTATCTTTAAGACTTTACTAAACGAACGAATATAAACCTTTGAATTATGAGTAGTATGCAGGGGTTTTCCTAGAGATTCTCGAAAGGCGCCGTACAGCGCCCTGGCCCAAATTCTAGGGGGCCATTTCACAACATATGAGCGCCCATGTTATTACGGCGAATTGTACTCCTTAACCAAATGGACGGTATATACACCTGTATTTTATAATACAAGAACGAACGCCGTTTAACATGTATTGTTTATCGGTTAAAAAAAAACTTGCTGTCTTCAACATCAACTTAAGCAGAGGAGAGGACCGGCATCATTGGTCAATAAAAGAAAAGAACAAAAAATATTAGAGTGTTCTATATTTACGCTATATTGCATCATAGAAATTATAAAGGTAACCATGATCATCGAAAGGGCTATAAAATTAGTATGATTTGAAAGGGAGTTAGGTATTTAAGGGAGCCTTGAATCGTGCATACTGCTTGAACTGCCGGAACTCAAGAGTAGCATCGCCCAACTACATGTATAATCATTTTGTCGCGCTTGTGACTAATGACTTGGTTAGACAAAGCTCTAAACATCGATATACACTGTACAAATAAAATCAGTCTGGATACCAGAACCTCTTCTCTGTGCATGATTTTTTTTTTGGTTTTCGATATCGTTTTAATAAATATTCGTTTAATAATGGGTTAAATTCAAAAGTTGATTAATGCTTTGTTCCAATTTCTAAGGCGTCATCGGGCGCCTTGACCTTTGATTTAGGGCGCCATTTTAAAATTTAGGGCGCCCACGGCGCCTGGCGCCTTCCTAGGAAAACCCCTGAGTCTGAGTATACTTTGATATGAAATAAATAATCATATTCAAACTTTTTTATCGAGCGCTACATTCATACAGCACATGCCTATTATAAATCTTAATGTGATGTTTATTGTGGTTGTTAGGCTGATCAGAGCAAAGGCAACTTCCTTGAGATCAAGAACAAGTTCCTGGCGCGGCGCTTCAAACTGCTCGAACAGGCTCTCGTCATTGAGGAACAACTGAGACGGGCGGCTTATTTGAATCTGACGCAGGATCCCGGACACCCGGCCATGGCGCTCAATGCCAGGTTTGCTGAGTTGGAATGCTTGGCCGAAAGTCACCAGCACCTGTCCAAAGAGTCACTGGCAGGCAACAAACCAGCTAATGCTGTGCTCCACAAAGGTGTGTATTTTACTTAAACGACATATCCTTTTGAGTGAAGTTCATGGATATAAGCCTACAAACTATTTTTTTTCTTTCACCGCTTATGATATATGCATTTCAAATATTCAAATCAATTCAGTCCCCCATTGTTTTCCTCTTCTCTCTCTTCACAGTGCTAAACCAGCTCGAGGAGCTCCTCTCCGACATGAAGCAAGACGTTGGCCGCCTCCCAGCCGCCGTTTCCCGCGTACCCCCCGTCACCCAGCGCCTGCAGATGTCCGAACGCGCCATCCTCAGTCGCCTCGTCAACCCCAACCAGCTGCCTCCAGGTGGAGCCGCCCAGCTGTCAGCTGCTGCCAAGGCCGCGGCAGGATCAGCTGCAGCTGCCCAGGGTAGTAGCCCTGGTATGTAAGTGCGCTATTTGAGATAGAGTGTGTGGCTCCTGGGTGCTGGTACTTTTTATTTCCTGCTTTCCTGAGTTGTTCTACGGGATTCTGCCGCTCTCATCATATTTATGTGGAAAAATAACCACATTTAATTGACGCTGATCCTGTTACTGTTTAACTGTCTAATACCAAAGGCATAGTAAAAAAGTTATCTTGTAGAGCATGTTCTATTTTAGAAGAAAATATATCATAACAGGGGTGCACCTTAACCCAAAATCGACGGTCGCGCATGCGCGACCGTCATCTAAAACGACACTCGCGCTGGCAAAGTGACATTCGCGCGTGATATTCAACCTGAACATAACTTACCTAAAATATGAGCGCCGAAGGCGCGAGCCCATTTTTTAGGTGTTTGAAATAAATGTATTTCGCAAAATGTGTATTTCCAATTATTTTCCATCAAATTGACATTCGCACAAGCGCGAGTGTCGTCTCGAACGACACTCGCGCGGACAAAACGACGGTCGCATATGCGACCGTGCGACCGCTAAGGTGCACCCCTGTCATAATGCGTCAGTTAAGTGTGGTTACAGGTATACCTCATTTTCCATTTCCACTTAACACATCACGAGTTCGATATTGCTAACATATATTAAGTTTTAAAATAGAATCTAAAATATAATCTAACAAATTTACATATTCATTTATGGATGTATATTGTGTATATTCACCTAATATGTAACTGTATCTTACCCAACAGACCTAACAACAACATCATATCGGTATAATGATCCAATCTTTTATTTTCCAATTTACTAAACTTTCTCTGAACTTACTTCTATGAAATGTTCATTATTTATATATAATATTATTATATAGCTCTATATATATTATATATTGTATATTTATTATATCGTATGTATTATTATTTATCAATTTAGTTTGATAAGACTGATAGAATAAAGCCTTAAATGCATTTTGGCAGTTTGCATTTTCTATGAAAATAATATTTGAGCATAAATTAACTTTTAAAAATGTTTTATTTATAATATTCGTGTAGTATTCGAATTATTTTTGATAAGGTTCTTGATATTTTTTCAGGCCCGCATCAAATGCAGCAGCATCTAAAGGTGGCTCAAAGTAAACCAGGTAAGTTCGTTTATCTAGCTTCAAAGTATCGTTAGATAATCGAATAGGTATATTTAGATTATAGAGAAATACTCAGGTTCTTAGTAAACTTAGCTCCTTTGTTAGTCCTCCTAAGGAAATCCCATGATACATCATCTTTATCCCCCGTGAAAACGAGGGGATATAGGGTTGAGCTTGTCCGTCTGTCTGTCCGTCTGTCTGTCCCGCTTGAGATAGGGTACTTTGTGCACGCGAGTTGGGTATGAAGGAGTTGAGCTAGAGCTTTGAAATTTTATACACGTATAAACCAAAGTCTGAAGTCGTGTCTCGTTAAGGTGTCATCTCAATCGGTTGAAAATTGTCGATTCTGGAGCACTTTAAAAATTGTCGATTTTAAACTTTTTTTCAGATGTTAAGTTCATTGTGCAGGCGAGTAGGGTATGAAGGAGTTGAGCTAGAGCTTTGACATTTAATACACGTATATATCGAGGTCTGAGGTCGTGCCTCGTCAAGGTTTCATCTCGATCAGTTGAAAATTGACGATTCTGGAGCACTTTAAAAATTATCGATTTTTTTTCAGATGCTAAGTACTTTGTGCACACAAGTTTGGTGTGAAAAAATTGAGCTAGGGTTTTCAAATTTTATACACGTATATACCGAGGTCTGAAGTCGTGCCTCGTCAAAGTTTTATCTCGATCGGTTGAAAATTGTCGATTCTGGAGCACTTTGAAAAAGGGCGAAAATTATAATCATTAAAAGAAATAAGCTGGGGCTCATATTTTATATTCTTAAACATGATACATTTAAGCTGTGTCTGGTCAAGGTTTCATGTCGATCAACCGCAAGAAAGCTGCAGGTCATGGATACAGCGCGTGACGTTAAGCAAGCCGTTAATGAATTCAAAAGGGCCCACCCCGGAAAATTGAAGCTCGCCGAAGAAGATGATCTCAATGTCATGAAAGCTGGCCTTGTTGCCAAATTTCAAATTCCCTCCCTTCGCAAGTTTCTAGTCGCAACGGGTAACAAATCGATCATAGAGTGCAACGCATCCGATCGATTTTGGAGTTGTGGTTTACATCTGGATAACCGCTCGTTTACCACGCGCTCGGCCTGGACAGGTAAAAACAACCTCGGGAAACTGATAGAAACACTCCGCTCTCAGATCAACGCCGCAAACCGTGAGTAACCTGATCTTTAGATATTCACCACCACATTCTACCACTTTCAATTTAAAAGACTTGTGATGACAGAACAATAGATTCGAGCTTGTTTAGATGTATAAATAGTTTTTATGGAATCCTGATCATCTGAAAACAGTATCATAAAGTGTGTACTATCCGAAAGTGTCTTCGTATACATTAATATATTCTACTAGATCAAATCATTGCATAACTTCAAAAACTATTACTTTAATGTTTTTTGCTATCGAGGTATTTACTTTATATGAAACACTTTTATTATATTATCAAGCTTTTTGTCCCAAAGTGCCCCGCTAGCAGAACAGCATGCTGGTGGCGATAAGTCACGATGGGCTGAAAGCATTACTCATATTTTCAAAGCTATTACTTAATGTTTTGCTATCGAGGTATATACTTTATATGAATCACTTTTTATTATATTATCAGGTTTTCATGTCCAAAATGTAAAAAGAGTTA
>LQRL01141977.1:7590-18825 GCA_001703475.1 Hydroides elegans
AAAGTGAGGTGAAAACATACACGTACATTCGGTCCGTAAGCTAACCCGTGACGTAGCAACTGATACCAAATCTATTATTATACTTATTTATTTATTACTGCATTCTAGCAAATGATCATTATTTCTTTATCTGAAAGTAAAACTTACCCAAAGCGAATTGGTTTAATAGTAACTAATAATGTTTGAGCATTCAAAACACACCTGTCCTAAATCTTGTAACGATGCTGTATATTCCTTTTCTTCTTCAATCCACAGCTTTCTGCAATATAAAAGATAAATTTCAATGACGATATACATGTACTTGCAAACGAAAATTGGATCTAGCACCCTTAGCTTGAAAATGTGCGATTCATTGTATGACCACTGATTCTCATCATGTATAAATAGTTATGTAACAACTTAAGTTTTTATATTCTTTATCGAAAACATTCAGAGCTGAGCAGCAAAATATTAGACGTGCTCCTTAGATTATTAATCAATAAACCCCTCTTTTCCGGGTTTCGTCTTGAAAATGATATTGATAAAATATTACTTGAAATTTGTAAGTTAGCACATTAATAGGTACATTATCTCGCATCCTTACCATATTCATAACTTTTGAAGTTGATAGGGGATTGTTTAGATATGACCATTTAAAAATACACAATGCGTCCTTTCTCGCTCCCTCGGTTTATTAATCTTGTTTGTCATAACATTAGATTACAAGATAGAAATTATATTTATGTAATAAAATGTAAAATATATTAAGATGCTAGCGCAGCAAAACTTTTGTATAATTTATGTGTCAGTGAAATATGTTTGTGTTACTTTTTACATCATTAATTGGCATTTTAAACACAATTTGAAAAATATATATCAAGCAATATGGGAAGTGTTAACAATAATTTATTCATTTGCGTATAAACCGGTACCAATTGACATCCAACCATGTTAATGATTTCATTCAATGTTGTAAACTTCATGTCTAACTTAAAAGGCCATAGTGACATATGTCAATCACAAATGCATTGCTAAGTAACAGGCTATAGTTTCTATTGCCTGCTTGATTGCCATTTTTTTGTACTCATTTCTATAGAATGAATCACGCCAATCACTGTCGCATTAAAATAACGCTTAATGTTGATCAAAACTCAATAAATATCCAACTGTAAAATTATTAATAGAGATTGTTGCCAATAAATCATACCGATAATTTTTTTAATATCGAAAGATACATTCAGCTGATCAACTGGTATCAATTATCAAAGATACGGTTTACGTTCACTCGGTAACCTAGTATAAACCATTGGCAAACGATTTTTCGTTATGAGATATAATATGAATTCATAAATATATCCTATTTCGAAAATGATTAATAAACCGAGGTAGTGAATATAAGCACCCCATCAGTAAGAAACTAGCAGGAAATAGAATATACTTCATAATATTTTATATTTTCATTTATGTATGCAGAGAGGAATGGTATACCTATAATTCGAACAAATATCAAAATAATACGTATCCTTATTATACAAACATTTAATAAAATTTCAGCAAAAGTGGGATTTTAGGATTAATAATCTAGATTTTCCTTCTACTGTATCATATAAACCTTCGGACGTAGACTTAACTTATAACCTGCCCATCCATAATCATTAGCAACAAAGCTTTCGACGAGGTCAAACTTTAGTGGTAAACTATTGCTGCCAAACTTTTACGTTTTCCTGTCACACATTAGAAGTCACTCTTTAGAGCTCTAACACACTCACAGCAACTGTCGCGGCAGGTCAAAGGTCATCTTGCTCTCTCCCATATATTCATGCACACTCAGCTGTTGACCGCCATTGGTGGGAAACCGAAACGTCTTGGTGATGACGTTGGCGTACAGTTGTTTGAGTTGGTCTAGCCGCCTCGTTTTGCAGCCGTGAAGCCGTTCGAATTGCGCGCTCAGGGTTTTCTTATTGGTTGGCGATACCTGAAAAGGTGAGATATTTAGTTTATAATATGGTAATTAACGGGGACAGGGGATAAAATAGGTTGTCATATGAAATTACAAAACATTTTGTAACTGAAATGTAATCAATTTTCTGGAATTTAGTCAAGAATTTCAAGGAATATTTGTTGATATTGACCTTTAAATTGTATACATTTATGGCAAAAGTATACTGTCACATAAATCCTGAATTTGCGTTTGAAGATATATTCATGAATTTATGTGTCTGTACTGTATATTAATCATGTCCATAAAATTCCATACCAAGGATAATAAATTGATCAACAGGACTGTTGGACTAGGAACAGCTTTACTAAGGATGCGGTTTTGTAACAACTCAAATGTTCTAAATAGTGTAATTACCGATAGAGCTTCCGGTGAATCTAACTTCATCTCATTGGTCCAGCCCATGATTACGACATTTCCTACATCACCTTCCACTAAAGCACTGAAAATTAAGATAAAATATATAAAATCGTTTAAACATTTGAAAGCCAATGGAAACTAAAACAAGAAATTACGGGGAATATTCAAATTCCTGCTATCATTGAATTAATAGGTAATTCTAACCCATTCCTAAAATACTGGTGTAGCATGAACTCGAATTAAAAGCCAAAGTTCTCTAACGCGCAAACATTATATTTACAGCTATTTAAAATAAATATCAGCATTTTGATGTTTGTTCCGCAAAATATTACCATAGCAACTTTTACTAGACAATTTTTGTTTCAATAATTCTCAATAAAACTGTTATTGTCCGTTTATTCTGCTAGTTTAAAGCTTACTTGAGCTTGAACTTCAATCGATTGTTCGGTGCAGTAAAGAGATCATTCAACGTGAAAACGCAGCAACCTATCTGAGTCATCTGCAATATCAAAATTAAGTTATCATTAGACTACATTGCGTGATAAGGGAGAAGTATTATAACATGTCCAAAACATATCTTTAAAAGAAATGATAAGGAAACGCAGAGCAATACGCCGGGGTTATAAATCCCCAAACGGCCCTTGAGCATACAGTTTTTATTGAACAAATGGGGGGTGTTTAGGTTTTGTAACTTGTAAAAATTCGTTCTTATTTCGGGGAAAGCACCAAAATATCATAAGAAGGAGATGTAATAAAAATCATACTTGCTGTTTGTGAGGGCAATACGTTGATTGCTAGACCATCGGGTCGCCTTCAGTGCGTCCTACACGTGCCCGATGATCCAGCAATTAACGAATTTCCCTCACAAATATGAAGTATCATTTAAATACTCTCAAAATGAACGAACTGCCTGATCAAATGAAACAAAATATTACCTAACTGCAACTTCATAATAAGCCATTGTTCTCGGTGTTTCGTTATATGTGTCGTCGCACGTATGAATTAATCAAAATAGAACCCAATTGCTATGCCCATCCTGCGCCCTGCGATCCGTGTAATACCCCCACTCCACATTTTACTCATTGACTTACTGTATTGGTCATGCGTTCCTTGACATCGTAAATGACTAGTTTGATACGCGTGCTCTTCTCTACACATTCACAAGCACTAAATCCGACCGTCGTAAGGTAGGTTGGATTGCAGCTTTTCTGGAACAGACAATGATTAATCTGATGCCAAAATATGTGTTGAAGTAAAAAGACTTCAATGATTCAAAGTTACATTTTAGATTGATGCAAATTCAAGCATATATCTTTTCCGGTAACCGGAAAGAACGCCCCCATGAAAAAACCCCCCCCAGGGTTAAACCCCCCCTTTTTTGCACACCCCTGAATAAACCCCCCCTCCATATTTTTCTTAAAATATGATATAAAATAAGAAAATAATATCGTTTATTTATATATACATGATAATATGTTTTGTGTAGGGATCAACTTATATGTATCTGATCTAATCAAGTGCAATATGTCACATTTTCCATGCATTCATCATGCTATATACATGTTATATACACATATAACAATAAAAGAACCATTTCTTGCATTTTGACCATGTTATATTAAAAGTCCATAAAGCCTATATGTAAACACAATCAGTGTTAATCATATACATTGCGCAATCACACTTGCCAACATGTAGGCTACGTGTATGTTACGAGTTACGAGTGCATATAGATACACTTTGATAATTTAAAAGCCTCTATGAATCCATGCACTTAAAAGCTGATAGCAAAACATTCGTACAGAAAAAAATGGTAATAAGCACGGGAATTTGAAATGCCCACTTCCGCGTTGCCTTTAAACTGTTGCATGTAGGACATGTAACATTGAAAGGTAAATTTAACACGAAGTTGATAATACATTTGTACATGCTGCAGTTCTCCTTCCTGCCATGTCAGAATTATTTGTTTTATTCATTTTAAAATACATTCCAGAAAAGCAAAGCATAATGACCTATCATATCTATTTTATATTGTATTCATTATTCACTTACATGCATGCTTTCCTGAAACATTTTATTTTTTGTTATAATTAGACCTAGTTTACTCTTTAACACATAAGTATACTACAGTAGAGCATCTATAACTCGAACACGGTGAACTAAGGGTGATTTCAAAGTTATCTCTTCATTACATAAATATTTTATAACCGAGTTATATCTAATTTTAAGATTCATTCTTCAGTACATCTAAAGTCCCTAGCACTTATAGCTTGCGAGGATCTACTGTATATTCTGCATCAGTCAATTATAAACATGCTATAACAACCTCGAATATTTCTGTGTGCGAGTGCGGCACCCACTGCACAATGTCATGTTTCCTGAATTAAATTGAATAATATTATTCAATTTCATTTAAGAATTCGTTCATTCTATATTTATATATCATTATTATACCTCGAATATTTCTGTATGCGAGTGCGGCACCCACTGCATATGCGGCGGCGTCATCATGTGGACGGAAGCGAAGGTGTCGGGTTCAAGGCCATTGACCTCTTTGCTCAGCTCGGTGCACGAGACGCACATCTCGAAGAAGGGGGTCTCCGTACCGAAGATGGTGCCTTTGAAATCAATATTGTTTTAAATTAATTCAGGCTAAAGATTTTCAATATAAAAAGTTTGGTGTATGAGATGCACATCTCAAAGATGTGTTATTTAATCAAAAATAAGGAATCTTATAAGTGGAAAATGTATTCTTTTCCAACATATATTACTTCGTAATAACGGAAATTTCTGATCTTAAATATTGAGCTCTATGCTCCACTAGGTACATGACACACATGTCTCAAAGAAGGGCTATTCGGAACTTCCATTCCGTTTTGAACTCAGTTATGAAGTACCCTTTAGATCTTAGCATATATGTTTAATTGTATTCTAAAGCTATTTTACCTGATTTGAACTCAGGCAGTGCACTGGGCTCCGGATCCTCAATTGGATCTCGACCCGTTCTCGCCGCCAGCTGTTCCCGTAAGCTGTGCATCTGCATCTGCATACACTCGTAGCCCGCTATGTGCAGCCGCTCGATCCAGCTGTCGCGCTCCTCTTCGGAACCAGCTGCCAGCTGCACTGCCTTCTCGTCTTTTTCGAACACTAAAAGGTATATAAATGTATTATTTAGCAATCTTATAGCTTGCATTTATAGGATTCAATACAATAGAAATTGACTCACTTTAACAATATTTTGGATATTTTTGCTAAGTGACATTTCACCAATGAGCTTCTACTTTCTACCGTTAAACAACATTTATGAGGGGTAAAAAAGTAAACTTCGTTTTTTATTTGCATTAAGAGCGAATTTCTCGCTTTCCTATCACTGTGTATAAACTTACAGCAACAGCTTTTAAATTAATATGAATATCTGAATGAACATGAGAATTTCAAACACCATTTGGCTGCACCAAAAAAATCAAACCAGCTATTGTACATTAGTATAAGAAAATAAAGTGATTAATTTATTTAGAGTAAATACGACAAAACTTTTAAGTTTATTTCTTTAAATATTTACCAAGAAGAAAGGTGTAAGGGAGTTCATCCTCTGTGTCGAGCTGGACCATGCATCGCTCAAGAACAAAGACACCGGCTGCCTCTGAATTCTACAAAATATACATTGTATTAGACCTTGCTAAATTGAATGCTTATAAATACATCACTCTCAAAATAAGGACTGAAATTAATCTCGTCACATGGAATTTATGAATTACATTGTTTTTTATTAGTTTGACATGAAACCTCTGAGAAAATATATTGAAATGAGCCGTAATCCAAATTGAGGGGGTTCATGTAAAGACATGTTAAATGTCAAATCGACGTTTTTAAGAAAATAAGTTTAAAAAACCTATACATGTCCTTAAAAAATGTCAAAAATGTCAAAGGTTGATTTAGATTTAAAGATTAATTTCCATTGAGACTTTGTCATTCACTAACTCTTATTAGCTTGACAACTTATCTAAGTTTAATAATAATGTTAAGTGTGACCAAACCCGTTTTATGTAAAGAAACTGATTTGATTAATCATCAGACAAACTTCAAACCTTTTCTTTATTCTTGAGATAGAATAAGAGATTTCCCCTCAAACGGAAGAGTCGTGGTACAAAGGCTGTAATCAATTACAATAATACAATAACAATAATGCAATAAGACTAACCGGTAATAAACTATATTTGTTGGTAATTAAAAATTACGAAACAACTAAATGAGATATAATTGCGGCTGAATAAATTTGTTTGAACCAATGCTGCATATTTAAAGATAAATCAATGGGAACATTTTATAAATCGATCATTTAATATAACTTATATATATGAGATGTATTTCATATCAATAAATCCGCGCGTATTCACCTTCTCCCTTCTTGAATAAACCATCTTTCTTTTCTTTCATAAACAAAACACCTTCTTTGTCGAATTCTCGACTAGGTTGTTGAGCAATAAACGCTAATTCTTTCGAGTTGAACCTCATATTTCTTACGTCTCCTGAAAAAAAAACATAAATATATTATGCTATGTTATTTAGGTCCGCCGTGAGCAAACGTAAGACTATAGGTACAAATATATCTTAATAAGGCTAATCCGAAAGGTTTAAAAAAATCCAATTGCACTTTTAAAAATATTGTTTCCAAAACCAAAGGTAGTGAATTTGAATTTGCAAGCTTCACGGGGCTCGAAATTCGATTTTGTTTGCGGAGGCCTTTCGGATCTCCACCTTTAAAAAATCCGAGGGCCCGAAACAACACCTGGTAACCGTATATACATTGTATAATATATTTACATGTAGGTAGTTTGAAAAAGCCCAAACTTCTTAACCCCGAGGGCCATTAATACATGTATATCCGGTGGCCAATGAGTCAATGACCCCCTGATATTTTGAGCCCTGAAGTTGCACTGGGTGACCAGTTTCCAGTCAGTTATATTTTATACATGTAGTTATATACCTGTATTATATTAAGTTAATATCCGAGCGACGACGGCGCGAGCCCCATTTTTTAATTCATAGTATGCGATCTTCAAAGTCGCGAGCAAATGTTTTAAAGAGAATTCGTTGAAAACAAAATTATGTAACAAAATTCTCCGACTTTTCCATGATACGTAAGAAATTCTCCGATTTATTCCCAGATCTTCTACAATAAACTCCCTAATTTGAAAGCGGGACTTCGAAATTCCCTGATTTTCCCTGACGCTGATCACCCTGTGCAAGTCTACACAATATAATTATATATGGCAATCTATGTGGTCTTCCATATATTCATGGGTGTTTAGGGGAGCTTCGGGTACGGGATATGCCACAAAGGTGATCTCGAAAGAAATCATGAGTTTATAGCACGTCTCGACTGTTGTTGATCATTTTGAGTAACCGATTCACTTATTTCATTTAGATGCTAATGCTTCATTTAACTACAACAGACTCAAACATTAAAGAAGTTAGATCTTTTGGCTGCCATCATACAATTTGTCGCGCAACGTTCGCCCTTTCGTTTCGCCATATCAGATTTTCTTGTAAGTATTTAACCAAGAACCTTTAACAATCCGTTCTATTTTTCTACATCGCTCTAATAGTTTAAAATTGGGAAACTTCCCGATTTGGGAAAATTCGTTAATTTCATGAGTTCCTATTTACCGAATATCTTTTAATGTGAAGCAAAAGAAACGTCTATACATAAAAGAGCTCATTTGAATATATAAAGTATTAAGTTGCCAATTAGTATTAAGGAAAGTAAAACAATTAATATTTTTAAATCAAAATTTAAAAAGCAAATGCTTATGGGCTATTAACGTTAACGTAGTTAAGTATTAGTAGTTATTTTGGTCTCAATCAGTTAGAAAACTTGGTCCACTGTATAGCGTTTTTCTCTAATTTCTAGAAGCACAAGTCAATAATTTGTATAACTGTGATTATATTAGATTTTTTTTTACATATTTGATAGTTATTATATCTTGTTTACATGGGTCTGACATTTTAAAAGAAATTATAGCTTTTTCAAGTCAGTTCCCTTCGCCATTCTGATTTATTTTTGTTATGTACATGATTATTCATTATTTTCGTATATATGGTGAATAAAACATCGTTATTTCGTTATCCTCAGTGCACCCATTGGCTATAATATAGTCATGTGCGTGTGTCTGTAACCAAGTCACCTAGCAGGTGACGAGTAATGCCCTGGCCACACTGCCGATTTCCTATTGGCGATCGTCGCCGACTCAATCGAAACCAGTCGCCGACTAATTCACACAGGGTGGCCACACTGGCGATTTTTTTATCGGCGACTCCGGCAAGCTGACCCGCTTTTTATATTCATTTTCAGTTTTGTTATTATTTCAATTATTGTGATTTATCAAAAGTGTTTCCAATTACGAGTATATCTATATATTAAATTGCATCACGATTATGACGCATTTTCATAACAAATACTTACGAATACTCGTACGTCACTATTGTGCATTAACTATTGAATATAAACACTATTGTTATAATTTGTTTCCTAGCTTTGCAAATGTTATCTTAGATTTGCGATCAATTTTGCATTCGAAATTTATCCAAATTGAATAATGTTAGTGTACGGTCACCCATTTAACGGTGAAAAACATGTACATTTGTTTACTCTTTAAAAACTATCATCATAAAGTTTATGGAGTAAACGCACAGTGTTTCCATTTACTGAAATTTGACTGACCTCGTTGACGCTATATCATTGACAACACCTAGTATTATATTTCCAAAATATGGTGTTTCATATTGTATTTAATTTTGTACTATATCGGTTTGGTATATGGCTCAAAACAAGAAAGTTTTAAAGATTTAAACTTTTCTGTCAACTTTGTTTTGATGTGTAGTTACAAATTAACCCAATAGATGTCGCATGCACACAAACTATCTTCTTCTTCTTTCTTCTGTTGGATGTTCCTTCTTTCGAATTTATCCTAGTATATTTCGCCAAATGTCTCTATCTCGAGCTATTCTTTGGGCCTTTTCTATGGTATTAATACCTTTCAATTTGAGCTGTTTCTTGAGAGTTGCTAGGTATGTGTTCTTGGATTTTCCTCTCGGTTTCTTAACTGGTTTTAGAGCTTCTTTTAGAGCTTTTTGGGCTGGTGAATCTTCAGGCAATCTACATACATGTCCGAAAAATGATAACCTGCGTTTAGGGTGTGGCCACACGGAGCAAACCAACCATTAAACCAAGCTCTAAACCACTTAAGGTCGCGACAGCATTTGGTCTTTTTTTCTAAGTCGCTTTTTATATCCACCATTAAACCATCTTCAAACCAAATCATGATTTAAAATATGGTTAATACGTCACAAGTACACTTATTGATTATAATATGGTTTTGACAGGTTTGCGATAGATATAAATTAAACTGATTTCTAAAATATTCGCGAAGAGCAATGAAGCATAATAATAATTATAGTTATAAACATTATTATCTATCGTTTTTTGATTTACTTTGTTCTAACAAATGAAAATACTTACAACAACAAATAAATATGTTATTACTTCATTACAAAGGAAAAAAATAATAAAGAAAAAATATATTGTTAGATGAAAAAAAAACAGATAACTTGAATTGGATTTCACCGTGACCTTGTTATCGTGATTGTTGTATTTGAAAGGCTTGTGATTTGAATGAAGTTAATGACGTTGCATTTATTTGTTACGTAATCATTATTCGTAGCATCGAATGCTTAAAGTTAAATGAAAACAACATTTTTTAAAATATAAAGAGTTTATTACGTATGAATATAAACATATTTGACGTTTTCCATTAGTTATTGTCATCGCTTTCAAAACATTAGCATGCATTATGACGTAACAATATACTCACTTTAAACCAAAACCAAATCACGGTGCAAAAAATGTATGATTTAATTTTTGCCACTTTTTAAATATTCAAAAATATTTTACCGGAACCCTGAATCATCCAAATCATTGTGAATATGATAAAACGCTCCATATTCTTCTCTATTTTTGCATAAATTTCCAACCCAAATCGTCCTTTTTTCTTTCTTTTTCATTAAAAGCAAAGTCATTATCAAAATATCAAACTCATCTTCTTCCTCCTCAAACTCATCAACACTACCTTTTTTTATAGTACTTGCTGCTGCCATTTTGTGAAATTGATATATATATATAAAGAAAAAATATATGACACGTATTACGTAACACTCGGAAAACAGGTGTTTCAAAAGTACCCTTTGGTTTAAAGATGGTTTAATGGTTGGTTTAAAGATGGTTTAATGGTTGGTTTAAAGGTCCCTTCAAATGCGCATCAAACCAAAACAAAATTGCTTGTATAACGCCCCGACCTTAAGTGGTTTAGAGCTTGGTTTAACGGTTGGTTTACTCCGTGTAAACACACCCTTAGCGATTGTGGTTGACCAGGGTTTGGTCCCTGTTATTTCATATAGTTTTTGATTTGATGGCCAGTTTTTCTTGTCTTCAGTGTATCTAAATCCGAAGATTCTTCTTAGTAGCTGTCTTTGGAAGACGTCTATTTCGTTTTCTTGTTTTTGCGTAAGACCCCAGATCTCCGTGTTGTACAGGAAAATGCTTTCTACGAGTGCTTTGAAGACTTGTATTTTACACTCTTTTGATGTTTTCTGGTTTTGAAGGATAGGTTTGAGGTCACAGATGGCTTTGTTTGCTAGAGTTTTTCTGTATTTGATGTCTTCTTCTGTTCCTAGCTTACTTCCTACCAGTTTACATTCCTTCCAGTCCTGTTCTGAGTTCCTGGATATTTTGTATTTTTCTGTTTTTGACTCGTTTACGAGGAGGTTTCTTTCTTTGAGAACTTCTGGTACTACTTTTTCTATGAGTTGTAGGTCTTTTTCTTCCGTGGATCCCCAGC